>CAXAMN010021407.1:267149-449174 GCA_963970005.1 Durusdinium trenchii | reverse complement strand
TCCTACTACTACTGCTACTGCTACTGCTACTGCTACTACTACTACTATTACTACTACTACTAATACTACTACTGCTACTGCTACTGCTACTGCTACTACTACTACTACTACTACTAATACTACTACTGCTACTGCTGCTGCTACTGCTGCTGCTTCTGCTTTTGCTTCTGCTTTTGCTTCTACTTTCTACTGGTACTTACTACTTAGTACTACGACCTACTACTACCACGACGACGACGACTACTACTGCTACCACAACGACCACAACAAGAACTATTACTCCTGCTGCTATTTGCTACTACTCCAACCCCAACTCCTACTCCTACTACTTTTGCTGCTGCTACTACTACTACTTCTTCTTCTTCTTTTGGTGTTGTTTGGTGTTGTTGGTTCTATTCAGACACCCTCGATTGTTTGCTAGGGGGGCCCTTTCACTATTTAAGATCGAGCATTATATAATCATAGCCTCCGCAAAGCGTGTCCCTTTCAACGCGTTCGCACCGATACACCGAGACACCAAAGTTTAGGGCTTTAGGGTCTCGACCGGCGACACTTAAGGAAATAGTTTACAAGCACACTCATTGGTTTGAAAAGCGCAGGAAGACAACATGCGTTGACCACAGCAGGAGAAAGGCCACTCCCAGGGTCACATTATTTGATTAACCCACCGGCTTACACGAGTTGGAGAGGAAACAAGGAGTGCGTTTTCAGAGAAACATCGTCCTTTTCGTGACACCTTGCCAGACCTGCCGTTGAAAATGAGGCTACAATGCCAGAGCTTCGAAGAACTGAGTGAAGTGACGTTGGCTCCGGCGGCTAAGCGGCTAGCGGCTGTGCTCGAGAACCGGTCGAAGAGGAGCAGCCACGGAGATCAGCCACCTCGGCTCAACGAGGAGATCTCAGACCCAGACCATCCAATATCAATTAAGGCAATATATGGCATTTTATGCCTAAGACTAACCCATTGTCAAACCTTTTCAACCACCCCAATGTGGGTCAATAGGCCAGTCCCATGGATGGTTTGGGATATGTTCGGGTTTTGGGGCCATCTCCATGTGGTGCAAGGTTCTTCAAGAAACTGCGACATGGCCAACAGCACCCATGGACTCATGGAATGAGAGTAGATAGCACACACCCCAATTTTGGTGGTTTATATGTAACACAGTATGTAACATCAATCTAAAGTCATTTTGGGGATTGTGACATCTACTCTGCAACCACGGCACATATCCCCCCACAAACAAAGAAATGCAACTCACTAGACACAAAACAGACTACAGAAAGAATCCATCGAACATATCAAACAATGGAAGAACACCAGCAGAGTTACAGAGTTCTATACTGTAATTCGTTTTTGTGGAGGGGCTTGGGGGAACTGATGGAAGTGTTCCTTTGATGATGCTCTGGAAGTGTAACACTCAACAGTAATTTGATCGGACCCAAGCCTCGTCAGTAATAAGTAATATCCGACAGACACGACATATAAATCTGCATATATATATATATTTATTTCTATATATTGGTGATTTTTTTTGAATGCCAGACGCTGTAAAACAAGGACAGGAAATAGCATAACACAGACACACAAGCAAGCAAGAATAATCAGGGCATCCTCAAATGTTGATTCTTCCAATACCTTAAGCATTAAGCATTGAGCATCCTTAAAATATTTTCTGACCATGCCCTTGAAAGACAACCTGGGTGATGGGTATGAGTCCCTCAGTCCACGACTGTAGACACAACCTAATCCATACCCAAGTCTTGCACTGTTGTGCTTCTTCTAAAGGAGAAGCACGTCGAGAATTGTACAGCGAACGGCCAGCTATCCGCCAGGCTCAGGGATTTCTCTCAAGATACGAGCAATGCACTTCACGAGTCTACACCGGTCGACGGACCCAAGAATTTCTTCTAAGCCAAGGTGCGTTAGAAAGGTGAGTCGACTCAAATCAGCGACTGCCCCGGGGATGGAGCTGGGAGTTTTCTGCAAGCAAGCTTGCACATTGTTCAGTGAGCTTGTGCAGACAAGTCGGCAAAGCTGGCTTTTGACTGCGAAAGTTCTTGCAAATGCATGTTCTTCAGATCGGAGAATCGATCTGAATGTTCTTTTTTAGTACCGGTGTGGCACTTTCTGTAAGAAAGACTGAGACTTCTCAAGACGGTGCGCAATAGGGCTAAAAGAGGACGTGAAGATACGTCTTCAGACGGTCTTCCTGCGCCAAGATGGGCTGAGATTTGAGTTTAATGGTTCTGGAGTTTGGCGGTCGCAATAGTTGTTGTTGCCTACCAGGCACTCGAGACAGGCTGCTCTTTGATTTGAAAAAACACCATAACGCCCTTGGAATTCGAGGCTCCAGTGCTGCAGAACATCAATGCTGCAAGATCCCAACATCTGGAGAGCACATCAAACGATCGCCGAGTAACTGGGTGTTTTTGCAAGGTCTTTGCCGCCAGTCCTGCCGAGACAAAAGGGGATGAGACGACGCCTGAGGGCGTTCCTTAAGGGCTTCTCGTGCCGACGTGAGGCGACCCTTCCGTCAACGTGTAGAGAGCGAGTGCCTCTTGAATCCGATTCACGTCCTCTTTTCGACTCTGTTAAATCAATGTTAACTGCATATCACACCTGGAGCTTGATTGGTTGATCAATTCAGTTGATTGATTGGGTCTGTCCTATTACCTGTAACAGTCAGTATATAGACAATTATCACTATGTTTGGACAAGGCCTCTACTAAGCATCATCATCCACTGTTACAGGTAATGGGATAGACCCAATTGATTGATTTATTTGTTTTGTTTTTGTGGACCGTGGATCAAGCGGAGTCCACCATGCCCTTTTTGACTGTTTTTTCCATTTTGGTGCCCCAGAGGGCGCTTCCAGCCTTCAACTAGTGCCATGGAGCCTCGCTTCCCAGAGAGTTTGAAGGGTTTCCCAGCTGCTGAATCTATGAGAGAGATGCAGCTGCAGGTGGGACGTAGAGTTGCTGCGGGTGGTGGGGTAGCTGCACAACTTATAACTTGCTATGAAGTTGCTGTGAGAGAAGCCCTTGGGATGGTTTTGGATTTTTGCATGAAGCATGCCCCTGGATTCTTTGACCATGTGTGACCTTCTGTGTTTGAATTTACCATCCCGTATCTGCTGATCTGTCTATGAAGCCCCTCCATTTCTGTGACCTTCGAATTGATACATCTGGAAATTAGAGGACATTCTCTTGTGGCATATCATCTCTACATGTATGATATCTCGATGCCTTCCAAAACCTCCATCCGTAGCAACTCGCAGGGTCTGGTGCCCGACACTCACCGCTTCCTGCGGCTCCTGGCCAAGTTGGGCAACGCCTTGAGTGGACCGAGCTCCGTCGAGGACTCGGCGGGTCGCCTCTTCGCGGCCATCGGCGGCTCGGCCGGACCAACGGACGGGGGATAATACTGAAGAAGAATGAGAACGCGTACATAATGTATACAAATACCATATATATATATATACTGTATATCAGATATAGTTTAATATCATAAACCAGGACCACGGAAAGGGTGGGTTTATGGACACCCCCGACTATGTATTTTCCATCCAATAACCACCCCTTCCGTGGTCCTGGAATATATACATTTGATGATGTGTGTGTTTCGACCTAGGTTGGATGGAGCAGGTCAGCGACTGGGCGAGTCGCCTTTGGGGGTCGACTTTGAACGTGGCCCGCGCCTATTGCTCGGCGGTGTGCATCTTCCATCGGAGGGGCTTTCCGGAGCTGTGCCTGCGTGCCCTCGAAGAGCTGCGACAAAGGGGTCTGGAAGTGCCGCCCCTTGGGCCCGGATCCGGGCACGTGTCGGGGGAAAGCCTTGGACTGGTGGAAGTGGAGTGAACACCATTGGATGGAGGAAAATGGTCCTCCAAGGGGCTATGCCATCCATTTCCATGATTCCTGGCTGCTTGTGCCAAGTGGATAGGTCACATAAAGAACAATGGGAGGGTGGGTGATGTTGGGTGATCCAATGCAAAATCTTCAGTATGTGGATCTTCCGGGTCAATTTGAGGCACACCTGAGGCGAGGATGTGCTGAGAGGACCGAAGAAGAGGAGTGAAGTCTGCAGGTTCATACTCGGACTGGCATATTGACCGATCAGGCCAGGGGTGGTTTGAGGGGTCAGTGTAAGTATAGATGTTCTATTGAGGACCTCAACCACCTTCCAATAGGGATCAGTTTGAGGGGTCCTTCTGGAAGATGCTATTTGGAAGGTGGTTGAGGACCGTTGAGGACCCCTATTTTCGCCAAGGATCTGCATCTTGGCCCTTGCGGTGGATGTTTGTTTGCAAGATGGGCGCTACCTGCAAGCCAAAGAGCTTTATGTCGAGGCACGGAATGAAGATGGGAGGTCATTGGGAGGTCGACATGCAGTTTTCAGCATGAGAGTCGCCAAGGAAGAAAAAGACATGAGATCGAGGAATCCTCGGAATCCAGTCTTTTCCACCCCTTTTTCGAGGTTCTGCTGTTCTCCTTTGCTGTATTCATCATGTTTGCTTTTCTCGCGATGGTCGGGATCCAGGATCCAGCTTTCTCCAGCTGAAAAGGCCGCTGTTGGCCACTAGAGCTGTGGGGAAGACCATCATTTTTCGATATGTTTCGTCCCAATAGCGCCCAAGCCCAAGCAGTTCTGGACCCCATTGCAACACCAGTTTCATCCAAGTAAACCCGAAGTACCCGTTGCTGCTCCTGCTGTTGTCCATCAGTAATGGAGCCCAGCGGAGGCCCAGCAGAGCTTGAGCCAAAAGCTCGAAGCAAGAGCTGGCGATGCGTGGATGACTGGACTCTTGGGCGAAGAGAGGCGGAAGTTGGGTGGCACAGGTGTGAGCAGGTCGGCACATGACGTAAGGAGCATCAAGGAGCCAAGGACATCCAAGGATCTAATCAGTGTTTGGTTTGTTGTTGAAAGGTAGGCACATTTTTTGGCATGGCACGCTTTGATTTTCAATGTTCGAGATGTTTGCCAAGAGGCACTTGGTATCGGTATGAATTGTCAAATCAGAGGGGGTACTGAAACCACTCTATGCTGCCTATTCGGTGCCACGTCGTGATATGTCGTGATACTGAACATGCCTTTGTACCGAGGGGATGGCATCGAGAACACCAACGAGGAGCCTGACCTGTAAACAACATGTGCTTGTGTGACCCATTGTTTTGATGGTTCGTCCTCTGTGACCCCAAGGGTCGTAGATGATTTTCAATGTGTTACAAAGCGTTGAAACTCTTTTTTTGGCCACTCAATGCATCATGTCAGGATTATGATTTGGACGACGCGCACGACGTTCAGCAGGAAGATGAGCCTGCCGTCAAAGGTGTGCCGCAGGGTTGGCTGAAACCTGCAGCGGGCTCCAAGTGAAAAAATCAAGTCAACTTCGCACAAACATGAACCCGCCGTTGCTTCACATTGCTCCAATTCCATGCAGGTAGTTGCAAATGACGTCTCCTGGCGCCTGCGGCTGATAGGTCAAAACCTGCTATATTGGTATTCTTATGTGTTTTTACATATCAGCCATAGGCTCCAGGAGACGTTCATGCTAATGGGCTTGAAACCGCGCGTGTAGTGAAGCTGACTTTTCATACGGTCCTTTGGGGGGAATTACGTACGTGTGGACGACATGCGTACTTTGTGCTGCCGGCGTCATTAGTAACCCCTGCGTGTTTGGCTATTTTCAGGTGCGATCACACACACGCATTGGAAGATGGAAGATGGGAACACGCGGGGGTTTGGGGGGAGGGGGTCAGGGGTGAATTCCCCAAAGTGGCAGTGTTGCTATGACACTGGAGGTTGGTGGGTGGGTCGCTTGTGCACCGCGGAATTGTTTCGCTTGTGCACCGCGGATTTGTCTGGCTGATGCACCGCAAGCTTCCCCATATCAGGTGTATCGAGACAAATCCGCTGTGCGCAAGCGAGACACTTCGAGCACACAATGAAAAGCACAGATAAAGGGGAAGCGCACAATGAGCAGTCAAGGAACAATTTGAGAGAGCAATGGTCGACCTGCGAGAGCTTTCAAGAAGCCTGCTGTGATGAAAGACTTGTATGGCTTGTCACCCCACCAGGATGTAAGATGTGATGATGTGGCCATGGGCAAATCATTCCATTAGAGCCCCATGAACCCCACCCCCCCACCCCGCCAGGATGTAAGATGTGCTGATGTGGCCATGAGGCAGTCATTCCATTAGGTCACCACCAACCCCCCCCACCCCCCACCCCACCAGGATGTAAGATGTTCTGATGTGGCCATGGGCCAATCATTCCATTAGAGCCCCATGAACCCCACCCCGAAAGAAAAGAGGAAAGAAGATTTGTGTGAGGGGGAAAGGATGAAAAGGGGAGCCAGCCTCAGGTGAAAGACCTATGCAGACCTGCCTAGTTTGGAGTGTACGCGCTGTGTGTGCACCTAAGGTGGGGGCAGGTCCCAATGGACCTTGAACAAGCTTTGGTCGCTGCGACCACGTAAGGCTGCCTACTCAAGACTGCTGCGGTCACCTAATGGCTTGCCCGAAAGCGGCCTACTTGGTTTCAATAATTCATCCGGTCTTGGCAAGTAACTCTGGCGTAAGGCTCCTGCTGTCCGCTTCGGACACCTACGTTCCCAAGCCGGGGAACATGAAAAAAACCTTGCTCGACGGGTCAACAGGGGGCACTCCTCGGGCTCACCTGGGCTGGCATGAAGCCAGACACACTTGAGATTTCGTGTACGGAACTGATGCGGTTTGCCACGGTAAACATATTTCCTGAGTAAAACGGAAAAGGTAGGTTAGAGGCCATCGCTAGGAAGTTGGAGGCCATCCCTCAAGTTTGGAGGCCATCGCTAGTAGGTCTTGCGCACAAACACAAAGCTACACCAAGCAACAAGGTTGGAGGTCATCGCTAAAGGGTTGGAGGCCATAGCATCAGGTTGGGGGCCGGGGGCCAGCGCTACTAGTTCACAAGACACAAACTCAAAGCACAAATTCAAAACGCATCAAGCAACAAGGTTGGAGGTCATCATTAGTGCGTTAGAGGCCATGGCACCAGGTTGGAGGCCGGCATTAACAGCTGATCGACCATTCTTTTCAGGACCTGATTCATAAAGAGTTCACAAATTAAGTCATTAAGATTGAATATGTTTGAATCGATTGAAGGCCATGGCATGGGCGAAGTGATCCGGAGAGTGGATTGAACCCAGACACCCCTGATCACCCCTAAGCACTGCCGGCCCAGTGGACCCCTTTGAAAGACAATATGAAGGCTTCGGTGAAAGACCTGGGGTCGAACTGGGAAGGTCTTCCCTTTTCCAACCTGTTTGCCAGGGCTCCATGCGACAGCGAACGGGAAGGCGAACGCGGTGGAGGAGGAGACCTCGCTGCGCACCGATGGGATGCCCAGCTGGCTGAGCCCTCGTGAGGGCCACTGGATCGCGCTTTTGGCGTGCCATGTGCCATGGCACCCGACCGCGCGAGGTGGGTCTTGGAAAACCGCCAATTCCCCCCGAAACTGGACCAAGTGAAGTCTACAAGAAGTCTACGAAATCAACAACTAATGGGTGAAGTCTGATATTTGGACCGACTCCAGTGGTGTTTGAGATTTGGTTGCCAAACACGCCTTCAGGACCGACACCACAGATCCATCGTTGGGGCCCGGGGAGATCGGAGTTCCCGAAGCGTTCGGAAGGGAGAACCACCGAAGCCACGAGCGTTCGTTATGTGTTTCACTGAACTGAATGAAGCAGCCTATGGAGGACATGTCCGAGAAAAAAACTAAATGTTTCGCAAGTTCAGTTCAGTTGCTTAGTGGCTTAGTTTAAGTGCTTTAGACACTGTCGTCTCCAGCATTCCATGATTTCCGCTCTTCTTTGCCTTGCAAAGTGAACTTTGCACAAGGTCACAGTGCTCAATCACTTGGCGCCTTTGCCACCAAGTCATTGGATGGACACCTGGTTTTTCACCGTCGGACCTTGCAAACGCATGGAACGCCGCCGTGCAGCCCTGGGACTCAGTGCCCTGGACGTGCTCCGAGACGCACTTTCACTGGTGCAGACACTGGGAACGCAGCTCTGAAAAGATCCGTTTTGTTGCATGCTTCAACCCAAAGCTATATCCATGGTGAGATTGTTTGTTTCAGTATTTGTCAGTGGTGACAGTAGTCGAAGGATAAACAGTTGTTGAGGTTCTGGAAGTTCTTGAGAAGCATGCCCCACTTCCATGTTTTGTGGTCAGCTAGAATATGATGACTATGTCCAAACTCCCAGGGAAGAGGTATGGGACGTCCTAAGCTGGCAGGTTGAGTAGCTCATATTTTGGAACAGGGTGGGAACTCCACTTCCAGGATGTGAATCAGCTAGCAGGTGCTCAGGAGGAGAGGAGCCGGGGGTATCTGGGGGGTGTCCCATTACCTGTAACAGTCGGTAAACAATGATCGCTATTGTAAATAAACTTCTTGAAACAGATGCTGACCACCCCGCCCAGAAAGGGCAGTAGTGCCAAGTTCATGTCAGAAGACGATTTCCCAGTGCGACGGATAGACTTCGAACTAGACTGATTTTCTCATCGATTTCGGCCTTGAAAGGCCGCAATTTGAATCTCAGAGTTTTTGTTTGATCCAGGAAAGTGCTGCTTTTTTGAATTTTTCATCTCAAAATAGCCTAGCATGGCTATTTGCACCCTAGGTGCCTCCTTAGGAGGCTGGAGCGCATGCAGCAACCAGGTGCTCAATAGTACAACTCCGGCCTGGGCCTAGCGTGCTTGGAAAAAGTTTGAAGCTAGCTGTGCGATCCTTTGCTTGCATCTCGGTGCTTGTTTGCTTGTTTCCACGGGCCTGTTACCGGGTCGGGGTCTCTCCCCTTCTGACGGTAGGCCCGGTAGGCTTTGTGTGCTCCATTGGAGGTCCCCTCTGATGCGGGCTGTTCCGATAATGAAGATTTGTGAGAAGCTGTGTGAAAAGATTGAAGGCAGGAACCCGGTTTCTGCAAACGACGTTGTTCAGACTTGCCTTGCAGTTTGTTTTCTCAGTCAGCTTGACATGTTGCAGCGCCGGCCCCCTGACACATGTAGTAGTGTTGGTAGCCTTGCTTTGTGGCTTTCCCAGCACTTGCTTCTTTGTGTTGGCGAGGCGCTCTGTCAGAGGCGGCCTCAAATCGTTGTGGCTTGTGTGTTTAGCTTGTTGGACTATGTGCACTGCTTGGTTGTTTCCTGTGGACCGTAAGTGGAGGCGAAGGAGCGAAGCTATTGAGCCTCTGTGGGCGGCTCGTTGGTGCAGTCGAAGCTTGCTTTGGTTATCTGGCCATCGCGGTAAAAAGTGGCCCAGCAAAGCCTTCATGTTGCTGGCGCCGCACCACCGCTGGGCACTGTGTCGCAGTGAGCGGCCTAAAAGTTGGACCCCGCAACAGCTTCGGGCTGCTGTTGATGACCTGATTTTCCTTCAGTTGCTTGCCGTGACGTTGCGTCCGAATTCGGAGGCTTGGTTTGGCAGTGGTTGTTTGCATGGCTTGTACTGTTGGGCTTCTGTGCGTGCTTATTACGTTGGGATTGCAAGGACCAAGCGTGTCAATCAAAGACATGGTACTGGTATTGCGTCACGCTGGTTGAAACACATGGTGGCCTTAATCCGTGTCAGCGTTCCTGAGGGCGAGCGTTTGCGTTACAAAGTCATGAGGCGGGTTCGGCCAGATGAAGTGTTCTTCTTTGTGTGCTGTGCGGGGCCGGAAACCCGCATCCGTGCCATGGAAAGCTTGGAAATCGCCACCAGGCGGCCAAATACCAACGTAAGACTTCAAAGGGTCAAGCAGTCTTGTTCACTGACCTTGCCCAAACGCAGAGGCCGACCGCCAAAGCATGTGCGCATGATTGCTTGTAAGGGACTTGGTAGTGGCCCTTTTGATTCGCAAGTGGCATGTGATGTGCTTGATGCTGGTGCTAAGCGTGCTTTGTCTTCGCGGATTCCATGTGACCCACGCCCTTGTGTCTTCCGGGTTGGTTTTGCTTCTGCTTATCGGTTGGAACAGCGTCGGTTGTTGGCTACTACTGGTCAGTTTGGTCCTGTTCACATTTTCCATCCTGCCCTGACCTCCTTGATGTTGTCGTGGCTGTGTGCAAAGCATGTTGAAATCCCTTGGGAGCTTGTTGAGAAAGTTTGGAATGTTGGTTGTGCCCCTGCCGTGCTCCACCGCCTTGCTAGCCAAGTGCAAGGTAAGGGGAGAAAGGCAACTTTGACCCGGCGTATCAATGCCAGGTTAAAAGACTTGGGGCTCCCACTGGTTTGTGGTTGTACTTGCAAGGTTCCTCGTTCTACCATGTTGCCTGCTGTTCGTTTGGCGCTTCAAAAAGGTATTCTTGCTCATGACAGGTGGAATCACGATGAAAAGCAATGGGTGCTCAGCTGGTCGCGTCTCGGTTAAGAAAGCACAGGGACCAATGGAATGCTGTCCAAACCAGTAAAAATGTCCGGCTTGACCGTGTTGAAACTTCCGGTGATATCAGCAGTGTCTTGTCGCAGGTGCATGGCATGCGTCGTGTTGATAATGTTTGGGATGTGCCTGTCAGACCTGATCTTGAAGACGATTTAAGCTTCTGTCGCGCGTGCGTGCTGTTCTCTTGGTTTGAAGGGTCAAGGTCCTTGGCTGTGTCCTCTCTGCGTACTTGCTTGCTCGTGTCACCTCCGTTTCGGGCTGAGCGTGGTATGTTTGACAGTACCAGTACGGAATATCAAGCGTACACCTCTGACATGTCTCGCAGCAAGTACGAATGCATTGTCCATGATGACAAAAAGAAAATGTCCATGTGGAAGGTCCCTTGTATGTTTTATCAGCTTCTCTTGTTTCACTTTGCGTGTATTTCGTCCAGTTGGCAAGCAAACCAGTGGTGTCACAGTTGTTTGCAGATCTTGTTACCGCCCTCCCTGGAGAAATTCTTAGGGTTTCATGTGTTTGCCACCATCATGGTCGTTCCCTACTTTTATGGCACTATCAAGTCCAAGTGTTTTAGTCCCCTGGGACATACTTGTAAGAAGCTTGGACACAGTTGCTTGAGGAAGGTGGTGTCTTTTTCTGCATGGCCACTGAGGAAAAGGTGGCGTTTCCTTCACCGTGCCCTTGAAGCTGCTTGGTTTTTACGGGTATGGGTGATGAGGTCTGGTCACTGAAAGAAGTTTGCAGAACTTTTGACGAGAGAATGTCGCATGTGGTTGGCCACGCGTGTGTTTTTTGTGACCGGTGCAGTCAGCGCAAGCCTAGTCTTGTTCTTCTCACTGCTGACGCCGGCCAGTTCTTTGAAGTTGTCAAACCACATGTTGCGATTTCTGCGGCCCGTCGTGTTTTTGAGAGGTGTTCACGGGTGTCGGGTAAGAACTGTGTCACTGTCTTGCGGGGCGAACGTCGCGTGGCTTTCCTTGGTGGTAGCTGTGGCCGTAGGCTGGACAGGTTTGTTTTCTCTTTTTCCAAACTCCTCCTTGCTTTTGCTGCTTGTCTCTTGATGTCGTTTTGTACACTTGGTGACATGGTTTGGAGAATGACTGGCCTGCCTATTGGAGGCGTTGTGTCCAAAGTTGCTTCAAGTTTTGTACTTGCTGTTGAAGAACATGATTGGGCTTTGGACATCGCCCGTCGTCGCAGACATGGGTTTAGCCGTCGTGTCCACGCGTGGGATTTCGAAGTGGCCCGAGCAAGGTACGTTGATGACATCTTGTGGCTGTCCGGTCGCTATTGTCATGCTGGCTTGTGCCGTGCGGTGTCCCTGGCTTATTCCGTTCCGTTTGACATTGATGCTTGTGCTGCTTATGTGACTTGGTTGGACATGGAGTTGCACTTGCCTGATTTGTCTTGGCGTATGAAACCGTCCATGTGGACGCTCCCGCCCCCTTGGGGCGCCCCAAAAGGTTACGCGCATAGTTTCCTTTGCGGCCGTTTACAGAGGTGGTCGGAAGTTCGCCTCAGTGACGATGCATGGCTGACAGCTGCTACCAATTTGTTTCTCAGCTTTCGCGATGCTGGGTGGCCCGTGCGTGTCATCAGAGCTGCTGTTTTCAAAGCTGGGAGACTGACAAGGGTTAAAAGAGACATGTTGCTCACGGTGCTTCATGTCTCTTTTTTTACATTAATCCCTTTTCCTGCACATGGTTGCCCACGGCCGGCTCCCCTGTTGTTGTAGCCTGGTGCCTGCTGAGTTCTGGCTCTTTTGTGTTGGTGCTTTGGGGCAGCAACTTTAGCCATGACTAGGCGCCCGCTTTTCCTTTTGCTTTTCCTCCTCGCCTGCTCCCATGGCTTGTGTGGCAAACCTCAGCAGTGGGGTGGCAGCTACGGGAAAGGCAGTGCCTCAAGCAGCAGATGGGGCCGTTGGAACCAGCAAAAATCGCGGGGCAGCCGTGCTTACGGCGGACAAGACCGTGAGCTTGTAGTTCGAGTTGAAACCAGTGAGAAGGAGAAGAAAAGTCGGAAGCGAACAAGAGTCAAAACTAACTCTTGCGCGACAGTCTTTAGCGCAAACTCTGTCGATGTGTGTAACATGGTCAAGACATTGTAACTGACAACCGTTTTTGTGGAGGTGCTGCATCGATCGGGAAGGTCCTTGACGAGTATGTTGCCACTTGTGCTGCACAAGGCTTTAACTGGCAATATACATTGCCACAAGGTTTTAGCGGAAACCGGTCCAAAAAAGAGAAGAGACGCCACAAGTCTTCTTCGAGTGACTCTTCAGTGTCCAGTTCTTCTTCTTCGGAGAAGAAAAAGAAGAAAAAGGGTTCGAAAAAAAAACCAACAACAGTGCAGCTTTGTCAAATTCCGACATGGAAGAATTGATGGCTTTCAGGCGCCGTGCTGAGATTGAGAAGATCAGGGCTGAAGTGACAGCAAGCATTGGCATGGTTGAGCGCTCACCTAGCTCCCATGACAAAGGGCGTGCCAATCCCAAGCAAGTTTTCACACCGAAGACCAAAAAGCTGGTGGTAGCCCAAACCCGTGTCTTTGACAAGGACGGCCAAGTGCAATCGTTGGTGCCGGTGCCCGAGAGCTGGGAACAAGTTGCAGAGCAGCTGTCCGGGCACCCGCTCCCACTCGTAAAACAGTTGCTGCAGCAGATTAACCCCGACTCTACAGTGCCAAGAGGCAGGAATGAGGTCGTGAAGCTAGTCATGGCCGAATTGCAGAACCGTGAAGACTGAACAAGAGGGGCACTACTGCCGTGGGGGCTCGGCTGGCATCCAGCAATGGCTGTTTTGGCCGGAATTTTGGTTGGTGTTTTTCTCATGGCTTTTTTTCAGCAAAGGGCTGCGCCTGTTTGGGCGCCGTCAGGGCTCCAGCGGGCATGGAATTATGTGCTGGCTGTGAAGACACTAGCGTGTGTCTGCTGCAATCAAAGCTTTCACACAGATTCCTATCCTTGCAGTGTCTGGAGCCACAGGTGCGTACTTACTACGGTGCACTTTGTGCTGGAAAAAGACAGGGGCTATGAGAAATTTCTTGAAACAGATGCTGACCACCCCGCCCAGAAAGGGCAGTAGTGCCAAGTTCATGTCAGAAGACGATTTCCCAGTGCGACGGATAGACCTCGAACTAGACTGATTTTCTCATCGATTTCGGCCTTGAAAGGCCGCAATTTGAATCTCAGAGTTTTTGTTTGATCCAGGAAAGTGCTGCTTTTTTGAATTTTTCATCTCAAAATAGCCTAGCATGGCTATTTGCACCCTAGGTGCCTCCTTAGGAGGCTGGAGCGCATGCAGCAACCAGGTGCTCAATAGTACAACTCCGGCCTGGGCCTAGCGTGCTTGGAAAAAGT
This sequence comes from Durusdinium trenchii, assembly GCA_963970005.1. Taxonomy (NCBI): domain Eukaryota; class Dinophyceae; order Suessiales; family Symbiodiniaceae; genus Durusdinium; species Durusdinium trenchii. The sequence continues at coordinate 435,407 of CAXAMN010021407.1, read as the reverse complement.
TTGAAGCTAGCTGTGCGATCCTTTGCTTGCATCTCGGTGCTTGTTTGCTTATTGTAAATAAAGGCCTTTCCCAACCATCATCATCCACTGCTACAGGGATTAGGGTATACGGTATACCCAAGCGACCCAAGAGGAGTATCCATATTCCCCATGAAAGAGGGCGCCAAGGAGCTACAGGAGTTCCCCAACCCCCTTGCTAGTCAGTCGGAGAGTCGACCATTGTTGGATGTGGACCATGGCTGTGATTCCCCGGCCTCCTGCGGTCGAGGAGCGTGAGCAGCGTCATGAAGTCGAAGAACCCCTCCTTGTTGCTGGGAGACGCCGAGGGACTAGGCAGGAGTCTTAGACTTTATGGCGTACAGTTGAAGCATTTGGATGATGGTGCTAGTAATGATGGTGGTGATGAGGTGGTTGAGAAGGAGGAGGTTAGGATTGGTGAAACCACTTCATCCTAGTAGCGTAACAGTTCTATACTGTACCTTCTTTATCGTTCTTTTGCAGCTTATTTTGGTTCAACTGCAGGCCTACGAAGTTTTCCAGAAGGATTGCGGGTTTGTTTGGCTAGCTTATGTAGCTTGATAGAATCACCTGCTAGAACCTGGCTGGAACAAGGGGCCAATCCTTCCAATCCTCCTTTTACCCGACTAGTTATGTTTGGTTAGCGCGGTTGAATCGCTGCCAACACACTCAGACCCCAAGGACGCTCCGCGGTCTCGTTTCGCTCGGCGGTCTCCCCAGGGCGAAGGCACCGCTTTGCTCTGAGATGTTTGATGTGCCCTGCAGCTCGTTTGGTGCACCTGGACCCCGGCACTGAGGAGTGGGATTCGTGTGGGATTCGAGCAGTAGAACCAACTGCTGATGTCAGTGGAAAGGATTCCACTACTTACTGCTCAGCTGGCAGAACTGCCTTGGAGATAGATCATGTTCCGGGCAGTTGCTGAGATTCCCAAACTTGTAGGGTGAGTGGATGTGGTGAGACTTTGCGCCCATAATATGCGCCCTTCCTGCCTTGGCAGGATCCAATGATTGGGTGGACGTCAATAGTGAGGTGACTGTTTGACACATTTGATCGGGGGTGATGAGAAACACCAACAGTGCTATGGGTTTGCCCTGGTGGGCGAGAATAGACTCAAACTCTCCAAGATGGGGAGTTCATCTCAGCATGAGGTATTGGAATTGATCTGTATACAGCCATGTCGAGGTCATTTGTTTGGATTTGTTGGCCATGTATCTCCGCCAAATATACCAACCCGTGTCAACCCCTAAACCTGGGATCTCCACAGCAGCGCGAGCCGCTGCGGGATCGACCGCGCGTAGGGTCGCCAAGACGGCCACAACTCGTGGTCGCTCCGAAACTTCCCCTGCTCCGGGGCTTTGAGATTGAACAGCCGTGACCGGCAGCATACCACGCGCGCCGTGACCGGGTGCCATGGGTTTGCGCCCATTTCGCCCGTTTTCGCGTCAGAGGAGGCCCAGGAGCTCCGGAGGCTCATCGTGCAGGAGGGGTTCGACTCCATGGACTTGGCCCGAGGGCTCGAGAGCGGGTCCGGGACTCCCGAGAGCGAGTCCGAGCGGGCTCTTCCGGCCATTGGAGCGCAGGATATGGTGGATGTGAGGCGGGGAGAGGAAGGGAGAGGAAGGGAGGAGGTGGATACGGAAAGAAATTCACTGATGTTCATGCACCATGGCAATTTGGCAATTGATGTGGATGACAAATGATGACACGTGCAGGACTGTGTCCAGGAAAGAGTGGTTGGCCTTCGTCAGGTTATGCTTGTCATCAGGCAGTGGGTGGAAGTTGCATCTAGAATGTAGCTACCCTTTGCCTCACCACCACGTGGTTTGGTTGAAAGCCCGCCGGTTTGGTATTCAGAGAATTGGTCTCAGAAAAGAGGCCATGCATCACCAGGCAAAAATAAAACCATGTGTCCACTTCCATTGGAACATGCCGAATGATGTATATAACCTTCCAGATGAAAGGCCATGCATCATGTCGTTTTTCCATCATCACTCAGTTCGTGGCTTTGATTTCCCCCCCTCACCATGTGATTGAAAAATCACCAAAACCCCCGAAATGGTGTGTTTTCGGTGTGTGTTTCTAGTGTTTCTTGTGTGGAAGGAGCAACCTCACCTCGCTGCTGCGACGATCGGATGCCTCTGACGGGCGGCCCTTGGCGCGGGAGGAGCTCGACGATCAGATGCGGAACATGGGACGGCGCAAGGTGAAGCGCCCTGGGATGGTTTTGCACCTGGGCACAGGATGGTAAGGGGAAAGCCAATCTGGATGAGTGGAGCAAAACCTGAAGTATGGGAAGTATGGTGGTCATGTATGACAAGTAGTTTGTTTTTTCCGAGTGAGTATGAGAAGTGCGAACAGAATTGAAGCTCTTATTTGGTTGGGTCATTTGTTCAGGCAAACCTTCTACATGGCAAGCAGGCTTTCAGAAGATGGAGTTGCTGCATTGCGACTGAAGGGCGGGAGCGGCGAAGAGGATCCGACGCGAAGAGAACAGGTCTTCACACGCAGCACTCAGCACCTCGCACCGGATACCGACAGCTGCGCTGCGGCCATCGAAGGGCTTTTTGCCTGTGGAGCTCAGGATGCGGCTGAGTTGAATCTTGTCAGATCACACTCAGACTTGGAGATCCTCCCCTAAGCCAATGGTTGGCACCCAAAAAGTGACCACTCGCACTAGCAGTATCATTGTTGCTAAGTTCTTGATCCAGTGAAACTTGCTCAAGGGTAGCACGGAAGAATTTCATTGATTAGATTGGACACCTGTGGTGCACAACCGAGGATCTATCGCAAGTGCCGGGCAGCATTCTTACCCAATCCTGCCCTCTACGCCGCCGTGATTTTTGGGCGCTTGGGATGTGGTGATGGTCAAGGGGCTACCGATGCTATGCTTGATATGCATGCAGCTGGTTTTACACCCCATCAGCGCTTCATTTCCCGGTGCTTACGGTACATGGGACCATTTCACCAGCATGGACCGCTGGCTTTGGATGGCAGAGCTTTTCTTTTTCTGTTCTTGCAGGTATGACATTTGTTGAAAGGCTGTGGTTGGCAATCATTATATGCGGCCTTTTCCCGTAAAGAACGACCACCTTTGCAGGTCAACCATTTGATGCTTTTTCTGAGCCAGCCCTAGAAGCTAAGAAGCTAATGACTGTGATCATGCGTGTGTGAAGCACGTGACTATTTTTGATCATTCAGCCAGGTGTGTGAACTTTTTGTGTCCTAGTAGGGTTTGTCATTCTGGTTTCTCACAGACACTGGGATGTATTTTTCGACCTGGGACGTCCATTACTCTGGAGTCACCATGAGTCACCGAACGCTTCTACAGCAGCATGCTGTGGTTCCTGTGCGGCGAAGTGCGATTCTGTGTGTTTGATCCGTTGGGTTTTGTGTGTTTGGGACCTCTCCACCCGTAGGTAGCCATGGCCTCCACCCTAATGGCGATGGCCTCCACCCCTCCAACCTACTAGCGATGGCCTCCACCGTATTCTGAACTGTGAGGCTTGCTTTTGGTGGAGCGCTTAGGCTTGCCGACGATGTGGCAGAGGTGGGGGGTTGAGACGTTTGACTTAAGGGGCAGGCTAGGGCGGCGCGACAGGACTTCGTGTCAGGTAGTGGAGATGGAATGTGGAGGCCAAAAGGCTTAAAACATCTTAAAACATTCAAAGCTAAACTGTCCTTTTGCTCTCCTGATTTGGCATCCTGGGTCACAACCAGGAAGCCTTGATTGAGCGGAAGGTCAAGTTGTATTAGATGGTGACCGTATGGTGACCCAGGGCTCCAGGTTTTGACCACATTTCAGCGACTCTTCCTTTGCCGGAATACTTGGGCGGGTGTTGGCCAAACCTGTGTGAGGTTGCTTCACATCTTGATTGAGTCCTGTCACATGGCAGCTGACCCTGCCAGCGCTGCCTTGGAGGTTTACCGCTTCCTTTGTGAGAAGCAGCCACTTTGTTTGCAACCTGCGCAGGTTTGCTCGCGCTAATGATTTGGTTCCTGGATTTTTAGGGAAACTTAAGGTTGGAGGCCATCAATCATCGATTCGTCACCTGGCTAGACGACCCTGCACTAGACATGCACCACCAGACACCCAGACAGGAGGATCCTGGTACATTCCTGGGTTATGTTTCTTGAAGCACCTGGGTAGACCATGACCAAATGAACCCTGGCTCCCCTGGCTCCGGAAAACAGCGCACACGATGGGGCATTGGGCAGCGTTCCGGTTTCTGGAAAAGGCACCACTCGGCCATTTGGTGCTTCACCGGCTGGATCCCTTCATCCATGGGTTTCTCCTTTGGGCATGCAACCCCAACCATAGTGACCTCTCTCTCTCTCTTTCTGAAGAACTCTTCGATACATTTGATGTTCTAGGGACTTTGTCACATGAGCGGTTTGGGGACATTTGGCGGACATTCAAAAGAATGATGTCCGTTTTGATCAACTGTTATATATATATACAGTATATACAATATAATTGCCCACTTGATCTTCGGTCCATCAACCCCCCCAGGTTGGCACCGGATTGGGAGACCACCTTTGCCATGCTGAAGGCCTTGTGTGGGTCGCCTAGCTAGCCATTGTCCGTTCGGGAGGTGGCCAGATGAATCCAGGAAATAGAGGCCAGGTGTATCAATTCTTCTCACTAGGTGTGTTGCATTACCAGCAACAATCGGTATGTGATCACTGGCAATGGGACAAAAAACACAGTGTGTGTGTGTGTGTGTCCATGTGTGTCCCTATGTGTCCCATGACCTGTAACTGTCAATCATTGAGAATGACCTTTACTCACCATAATCATCCACTATTACTGGTAAACCCGACGGGAAACCGATATAGATATAACTTTAACCAAGATATACCCAACGTCTCAGCGTGTAGCCAGGTGAATCCCCAGACCTTGCTGGTCGAATGTGATGTCAGCCCGACCCAGCTGACCGGCTCAGCCTGCAGCCCTTCATGTGGACCAAAGATGGTATCTATGAAGTCTCTTTAGACAGGCATTCGGGTCAAATGAGAGTAACAATAGTAAAAGGGACCCAAACAACTTTTCTTCTGAGCCACCCGAAACACATGAGGGGACTACTTACGTTACGATCTTGGAGGCGACCCTGGGCCCCGAAAATGGACCGAGGTCCCGGTTCCGATACGGGTGCGGTCCGAACCTTTCCGGAGTGAGGTTACCAACTGTCAAGGAAGCGATCCAAGAATTGGAGCGCTATGCAGAGCTTTGGCCAAAACCGCAGACGTTTCTGGGGTTCAAGACCGACGAGCAAAGCACCACTTGAAGTTGAGCAAAGCGTCACTCAAGCTTTCGAAAGGCGCGTTGTCAGGGGTCTACACAAAAGCGCAAAAAGGCAAAGTACTTCCAACTATACGAAAACCAAAATATCCCAAATTAACAACCAAAATGTCTGACAGATGAGCCTTTTCTGGGTCGATCGAAAGTGCCCTCCTTCTTGGAAAAAGAACTGCGGCGAAGTTCTGCGACCTGTCGAAGTGTCGAGGATCAAGAAGTGCTCCCTCGACACTGCGGCTTTGAGATGCTCTTGCGCGAATGCTTTGGCCTAGCAGCTCGGCTTCTTGCGAACACACGAATAGAGAAATTTGAGAGGCTGTATTTTTTGATTTGAATGTTGATATGGATATGGATGGATGGATATGGATTAGTTTTGGGGGGGCATGTGTTGTTGAACTCCTCTTCCACGTTGCTGACCACTACTCAACCCATGCCGATCATTACCTTCCGATTACGGGAGCCCATTTGGATGGAACGCCGTGTTTCACGTATGTTCACATTGGGCACATCCATTCACACTCCGGCATTTAATTGATGTTTGTCGTGCCCACTTTGTTATCTCTTTCTTGGTCTCTACCTCCTTTCGCCTGTCTTTGGCCCCTGCTTTGCTTCCATCCCTTTCATTCACTCGACACTACCTGGTACTGTAGCCAGGCGCGGGAGCCCAGGTGGTCGGTAGCAAAACGAAGATACAATTGACTAATACATGTGTAGTATACACATGATCAGCTTCGTTTTTTTGCCTTTTGGTGAATCAAGGCCGACCAGCTGCCAGTAAAAGGTGCACCCTTGTTGCCAGCTCCCCTCAAAAACACGCAACAAACAAAACAAAAAGTCAACAAATTGAGAGAGAGATGCTTGAAGGGGAGCCATTTGTTTCCTGTGTTCGGGATCACTTTGAGCAATTACTGTGTTGGTTCGAGGGAGTGCACACTGCGTCGAGGATGCGTTGTTTGGGATCGATTGATGTGCCGACCTTAGACCACCGCTGCTTTGCCAGTACCGGCCATACCTATGCTCCCCCCGAACCAACCTCTACCAGCACCTTTGGACAGGTCTCCTTAGGGTTCCTTGGACCCTTTAATTAGGTCTCCAGGGGTGACTGGCCGTAGCTTCTGGTGCTTTGGCCGCTTCGAACCCAGGCCAATAGCCGCCACCGAGCCCTATTGATTATGGACAGCCGACGTTCCTGGGTCGAGGAGGTGGCAGCAACTGTGAGCTTTGGAAGCTATGAATTGTGCCTTGCATCGTATCAAGTCGTCCCCACCAGACGACACACGTCAAAAAGAAATGCGGTATTTCAATATGTATTCCCGGATGTTTGTTCAAAAAAAAACGTGGGTAAACCATGGTAAATCCATAAACCATGAAATAGGCGTGAAGTATCGAAGACGTAGTGTTTGCTGAGCAACTTATGTCTTGGGAAGATCTGGGTATTGGGATTAGTGAGTGATTTGTTTTTGGAGACTTGTTTGAATAGGTTGGAGGCCAGAGGCTACTAGGGTGGAGTTGGAAAACCCTTAAATCTGCATCTCACAGCTTCTCCAGTAAACTCCTGAGGGCCACTTCATGGTTTGTGGACTACCACTTTTGTCTTTCGTATGAAAGACAACAGATATTGTCTCACAGGGGTTCCACACACCAATGGACGCAGGGAGTCTAGACAGTATTAGAGGTAAGATTGGTAGAGATGTTTTCTCGACAGTCTTTCATGCCTTGGGATTATCTCAAAGCTGTTTGCTTTCATTTGCAGCACTGCTCAGCAAATGTTCCCTGACAGTCACTCGTTTTCGCGCATCAGGACGCACATGACGGCCATGGGTCGCGAGTTACGACGCCACGTGGAGGAAGATGAAGGGTACCATGAGCAGGCCGCAGCGGAGTCGGTTGGGGGAAGGAGGCGGGTTGGACAGCGGGATGTTGCTCAGAGCGCCCTGCCTCCGCTCAGCTCGTGTTGTCATCCTTTTCACAGAGCTTTTTCCTGGTAATTACTATTTGCAGAAGATTAAAACCCTCAAGTTGTACTCAGCCAGTTCCTTTCCACAGCAAAAGGTTGGCATGTTCTTGCGGGAAAGATGTGAAAGCGGTTTTAGGATGCCTTCCCAGGGTCTCTCTTCCACCGCGTTGACCAAGGAGCTTGATAAGACATTGTTTCAAAACAAACCAGGCCATACGGCGTACAACAAATGCCTGCTCAAATGTCCAATGTAGACTGTCGATGAATAGCACCTCTCATATGAAGATGCAAAACCGGTCAACAGCGAATTTCTTTGGAGGTTCCCGTTGAAACAGAAGTGCGTTAAAGAGGGTAACCCCAAACACCAAATGCTGCAGTGTTGTTTCAAGCCAAGCTGCATGCAGAACACCACAAACAGATCCAGCAATTTCCCACAAAAGCAAAAACATGCCATGCCAACGATGTGCAACATGTATGCAACGCCGGATGTCACTGGGATTGCTCTTGAAAGCGCGTGCGCGCTTTCATGTGAGGGGAAAAGCATTGTTGACATGCGGAGCTGATTTTGAGAGTTCTTGTAGTCCCCAATGAGATGGAAGCGTGTCAAGATGATTCAAGACATGCATGACTCGGGGTAATTGTGCATTGATGTTTACATATATTTGCGTACTTGCTAATTTGTTACAAGAGCTGTTTGATGGGCATATACATATCTACATGATACATGATGTCAGATGGCACATTCCCAAAGAAGCTCGGTTTGTCACACATGGTGCTCACTGGGCACACAGGCGGTGTTGAGTCAGACATCATCAGACATCATTTTGTCGTGCAAATCCCACCCGTGCGTGGGTCTATACTCCCTGGAACTAACAATCATGGAAGTGGCTGGCATGGCCCCTTGGATGACCATTGTTGTCACTTCCATGATGATAAGTGTAGTCAATCAACTATTCTTTATATACTCGGGGGGGTCCACTGACCCCTCCCCCAAGATTTCTGGACTCTGGGGCGTTTTCCTGCAAGATGTGCCAACTCATCGCTTTTGCCAACGTGTGTATGTTATTTGGTTGTCCCTGTTTAAGATCGATAATCCGTATTAAGATATCTTTAGTCGATCACCCAGCCTACCCTGGTCTAGGTCTTCAAACCGGAAAAGTTTGTGCCATGGAAGCACGTGCCAGTGTGAGGCTGACAGCCTCGAGCGGCTGGTGCTCAAGTTTCTGGGAAGCGATTCTACGAGTGTATTTGGTGGATGGCCTCCCTTGTTGGCACGCTGACCAGCAGCTGACCCAAATGGTAACCAAATGTGTATGAAAGGAAAAGTTGCAGCAGGTGAAAAGGGGAATAATATGTTTTGTGTCCATCACTGGCGCAGGGCTTCTCTCCTTTTGGCCTTGATCACTGAGACATGAAGGGATTCTAGGCTGGGTGCTGGATTGATTTGGGGATTGCGAAGCTGAGTGGTACGGTCCCTGGTCCTGAAGAATGCACTTCTGACTCGAGGTGTAGACGCTACATAGAGACCAAAGTTACGGTTTGACTGAAAGAACATCCGAGTCAAGTGAGCTTCTCAACGATGACACCGGTCCGTCAGCTCACCTTTTGGCGAAAACAGCTTGATTACTATAAGAAGTCTGCGTTTGTCAGCTTGCACTGGCTTTGTGACGACAATCATGTTCAAATTTGCTTTTCAAAAGCATGCCGCTGCAATAGCATGTTGCAAAAGGCAAAAGACATCAAAAGACTCGCAAAAAAACTCGCAAGGTGCAATGTGTGCGACAGCTATATACATTCCGGCAAGATTGAATCAAGTTTTGACTTGGCAAGGATTTGATGTATACTCCAATTGTTTGCATCCTATGCCCGGAAACCTCAACAACCAGACACATGATTGTTCCAAATATGGCAATTGAAAACGTCCATTTGTTCGTGGTTGTTTGGGTTTCCAGGTTTGATCAGGTTTGCAGATATATGTTTGTTAATAATATGAGGTTTTGCTGGCACAGACCAGGCTTTTCACCCATGTTAATAATGCTTTTAGGGTAGTACGGTGTTTCTCCATGTGGCCATGGCCACCGCTCATTTGGGCGATTCCGTCTTCCTGTTTTGACACCGGACGACAGGGGGGGCTTTGGAAGGAACGGTCATGCCCTGGTGGAGACAGAGTGGTTCATAGTGGTTTGACCGTTTGACCATGGCGTTGAAGAGGTCCACACTTGCTTCCGCAGTTGCCAGATTGGAGATTCTTCTGGCTGGTGATTGTGGGTTGGGCCTGCCCTCTTCTTTTTCAACACCACTTAGGTTGGAGAGCGGTGAGGTTGCACTCAAGGACGAATGTTTTGGCTCCTCCTGCACATTCAGATGGGTTCTGAATACGTACTGTGAGCCTTGACTGCATGAGACTCAGAAAACGGATATCGTTCATGAACCTTTGGCGGATGCATCTTCCTGGCTGGCTCAGCATAGAAATGCTGGCGGCATTGGTGGTTCTTTAGTAGCAGACTGGAACATGCCATGCAAACTATACCATACTCCTCGACCTTCCAACCACCAAGCATGTCTGGTCGTTATGGCTTTGTATATAATATATTTATATATACACACAAGTGTTTGTTGTTGTTTCGTTATGTTTGCATTTTTCTGGTTGCTTGCTGTTTTTGTTGCCTGTGTTCGCTAATTTGCAGACGTTTGCATGGAAAACAGTGTCAATGACCAAGACTACCATAATTTGTTGGCCGTTGGAAGATCCAGGCTTAATTAATTACTTTAACCTGCGCTGTGCTCCAGAATTTGGGAGCTCTTCAGGCTTTGTAGCCAGACTTGGGTTTTGACATGTCCATACTGCAGCGAATCATTCCAGACTGCCTTGGAGTTGGCCGTTGAGATACTGTTCCAATTTCTTTCCATGGAATTGCTGAGCTAGCTGTTGGTCCCTTTACCGGTTGCTGTTCGGAGAGCCTTTCACGGGAGTTCCCCAGAAATCGCGTCGAAATCGACGCCAGTCGACGCGAGTCGTCGAGCCTTTTTGGGATTCCTTAGGCTGCTTTACCGCTACACCTCGCTGCAATCCATAGTGCCCAGTATGTGCTTTGGCGCTACGGCCTTGTGCGGTCCGGAAAGCAGAAGGAGTTGCTGCAGGAGGCGCGATCTGGAGTTGCCCGCCCCCAGGCTCCCACTGTGGGCCAAATCAATCCGTGAGTTTGGAGGCCCAAGAGCATTTTGGGCTTGACCAAGCCGATTGTCGAATGAACACCTGCTTGGCGCCCCCGCTTCGGGCCGACGGCAGGAGTTGGACCAAGCCTTAGCAGCGAAGCATAGCGACATCGCACCTGGGCACGCGACATCGACTGTCTCGCGTCGGTCCGACCGGTTCGGGGAAAGCCTGATGGAGTGGACCCAATCCGTCGAAAGGCCGCACACGACTGGGTCAGTGCCTATACACCCACCACTTGGGAAGACTGAGCCAAAAGTCGGACTACGGAGTTCTATTAGACATATATATGTGGCCATAGTGAAGAACAGCACAGTTTTTTCACGTGAGGGTTGCACCCAAGAGGACGTGACGTAGGGTGATGAGGGCTGCAGATGACGGAACATGTGGAGCTAAAACGTAGGTAGTTACTCGACCTTTCCATGCACCTTGTGTGGGCTCGAGTGGGCGGTATCAATCAGACAATCAACTTCGAAACATGGCAGGGTAATTACACAGTTTGTCTTTCCACTGAATTCATGATCAGTTGTTGAAGGGTCTGGATCAATGCTGGAAGTCAGGTTTGGAAACCTCACCGTTGGATGGACAGAACCCCACATTTGGTGTGGTTGCGTCAAGGGTTTGAACCTATTTTGTCGCCTGCGGACGCTCCCAACACCCTGGATCAGTGCAGGAACCAGTGGTTGAGACAAGCATGAGAGGTGCTGTCCATGAAAGCCGCGGGGCTTCCGGAATTCACTTCCAGCATTGAGTCACTACTTGTTTTCCTATAGCAACAAGGGCATCGCTACTAGTAAAAAGTACAATACTACTACTATAGCTACTAGTAGCAATGCCCACTGGTAGCTTACTACTTGTCTTCATATTGTATTCATTTAGTTTTCCCAACTTGCCCATGTTCACCGCTTGTAATGAGAGCCCGTGGCACGGACCATTCGCAAGCTTTCCCATCGGGGTATCTCCGGGTCTCTCGGCTTCAGCTTCAGAACAAAGGCTATGCCACCAACGGCATGGGTCGCCTCAGAGTCGCCTCAGAGTCGCTTGCTGGGAAGTTCTCCGTCCCTCCCAATCCTCGGACAGTCCGACAACACCTTCGGTCCGCTGCGACGACGGACCCGCCGGTCGCAGCGGTCAGAGATCGATTTAACCAAGGCCATGGATCTTCATCGTCGCTTGGGAGTGAACTGTAGCTGCAGCCAGCTCTATGGCCACTTGTAGCAGCCAGCTCTCGGCTTGGCCTTTTGAGGGACATGCAGTACCTTTTTCTCGGTGTTGCTTGGGTTGGAAGAGATGTTGTACGTATGTTTAGAGAAGCGCCTTGCAAAAGGGATTTTTCCGGTGAGGGTTAAAGATCATCAAAGGACACCTTGGTCGTTGAAAAGTCCCCTTCCTTCAGAGATCTAGGCAACTTGTGGCCACTTCCGTCATGTTAGTTCTGTGTCACCCTCACACACCCGGCCCCTTGGATGCCCTTTGTCCTCTACAAATAGGTGGTGAACTCCACTTCCATGTTCATCAGGAGTGTACCCCTTCCAGATCCACGTGCCCTGAACAAAGAATCACCCACGAACTCAATTTGAAAAGAGAGCCTGGCTTCTGATGGTTCTGCAAGATCGGGCAAGGTGAAAGTTGCGAAAGAGCAAGACCTGCGGGTTATATAAGAAAATTGACAAATCGGGAAAACAAACGCGGGTTTGTTAAGAAAAAACACCTGAAAATGGACCAACCGGGAAAAGAATCAACACGGGGGGTTGCTCGTTTTGGGTTCCAAAGATCCTGTTCAGGGTCCATTGGATCGAAGAGAAAAATCCAACGGAACATTCATGAACATTCTTTTTTGGGTGCCTGAACGAATGCATGGTAATTTGTGGGGTGAACATGTTCACCGGTTCTTGGTCCTCGGATTTCATGGTCCGACATGGGGGCCGTGCCATTAAGTATATAAGCAAGATGATTTCCGGAGAGCGTAGACATTTTTAGATGAACATTGCATAAAAGTGCGCGCTATGGTCTGGAGTTTTAGCATATTTACTTGGTTCGGGTGCGTTGGCCCAGATTGTTGAGCCAAAGTCCAAGCTGTTTATATAGGCACAAGGGCAAAGATCTTCAACTTTAAAAAGGTGAGGAGACATCGGAAAGCAAGGCAATATTGGGGAGAAAGGTGTATCAAGCACGTAGCCGCAGCCAAAGAAAAACATGCCATGTAACATGCAAACATTGTTTTTCCCGCGAACTGTTTTACGTTGTAGCTTCGAGACTCGTGACCAACATGGCAAGTTGATGTCCAGTCCAGGCCAGACTCGACCTTGCACAAGCCCACCACAGACTTCCACCAACTCCACGAGCAACATCGAGCAACTCTGTATTTACAACACATTTCAGAAAAAAAAGAAAGGACACACAAAAAGAAACAAACACATCCGGCCGAGAAAATAGATAACCCCAGCTTTTCTGAGAAGCACGATCGCTGTCTACCTCCTGTCTACCTGCGCCAATGAGCTCATGGGCCGATGGGATGTGGTGCTCCCCTTCGTGGCACCGGGTCGTGGCACCCCTGAGCCTCCTCGCCATCGCACGCCGCTGGGCGGCGGTGGGCCGGAGCCCTCGTCGGACGAGTCGGACGTGGACGATCCGCGCCCTTCGGAGGCGGATGGAGTGTGTTTGCCGGACGTGGAGGAGATTTACGACTGGCTGACGGAGGACTTGGCTGGATTGGAGGAGACGTTGGGCCAAAGGAAGAGGTCTGGAGCTCTAAGTGCAAAAGAGGAGAAGCTGCACCAACTGATCCAAGTTGAACTCAGAGAACGCAGAGGAGTGGAGGAGATTGGCCTAGCATTGTTGGGAGGCCGCTTGAACTTGGATGTGGCTGGATTGGAAAAGAGGCCAGAAGTATCGCCCTTTGGCCAGGAGCAGGATTGGTTGTTGGGCCCAGTGTTCGGACAAGTGGTTCCAAAGACTGACATCGCCGTAGACATAGAAACCCTGGTTCCTTAAGTCTACCAGCCCCTATCTCTGCAAAAATCTGGGCAGGACCGTGGAACATGTAAGCTACATGTTCCCTGAAAGGACCTAATGAAGCTAATGTAGCTGACATGTTCCTTGCTCCTCTCCTCACTAGGCGTAGTGACTGTAGGGACTGTAGGGACCGTAGGGATGTGGTATATGACCGGATCCACTGGGTGGATCAACCAGAAAAAGACGAGACATGGTAAACCGTAAACCCGGGAAAAACACGCTACCTGGTAGGTGAGCATGTCAAGAGCCAGGTTACACGAGAGTCAGCACTGAACAACCACTCCATGTGGCCTGTGCAGGAGCGAGCCAGCTCTACTTCCAGAGCGCCGCTTTTTCAAGGCCCTTCTGCATGTCCAGAGGTTTGGACCTTACCAGAAGCGCCATCTGCAGCCTCATCCCCAGCCTCCTCCAGTTCCACCTTGCCCAGGACTCTCGAGCGCATGGGTTCCATGCCAGCATGATTATCCTCACAGATCGTTATGCACCAACATGCTGCAACCAGACATTGCCGCTTACATGATGTCCTTTTCCAGCTTCAACCATTCAGGATCTTGCAAAAGATCGGCGTTCACAGTGTTTACAGGGATGCTGCATGACTTTTTCTACATCATAAACTCTAAGCTTTTACCCCTGAAAAGCCACCATGCTTCCCGTCATTCCTATTGCATTACTTCTACGTCTCCCCTGCTGGAAATCCTGCCAGGATGCCTTCCCCTTCCCTCGCCCAAAACAGTGGCCACAGACCGCCTGCCGCGGGGCCCGCGCCGGGACAGCGATTTCGACCCACGCCGGTGGACTTCGACTTCGTGATCGGCAACAGCTCGGTGAAGAAGCCGAAACCCAGGCGGAACCGGCCGCAACCGGAAGGAAGCTGGTGTTGTTTATTTTTTCAGCGAGGCTTTGTTGGGATGTTTTACGGAAAAAAGTCTTGGCAAAATGCGGGTGACCTATCTTAGAAGATCTTGGAAGTGGCTGGCTGCCTGGTATCATGTGCTAACCTTTGAAGTCTTTTGGAGCATCTACCTTCATAAGTTGTTCTCCTTCCCTGGGTTGTTGACTAACTCAACCAACTCAGACATGGTCCAATAGACTTCTGAAGCACCTCGATGTACACGGGTTCTTCTGGCGGATCCGCCGTGATCCACCAGTGATATCGCCAACAAAGGTGACCTTCTTAGAAAGGACGATGCCACAGTTTGAGAACATCCAGTCATAACATGTCATAACTCATAACTCATAACCATGTTATACCTTACACCTTCTTAGCAGTGGTGATCTCCCCAAAGCCTTGGTGTTTCAATCATGCTGACTCAGACCACTGCAGGCCACCTAGACCACCCAGACCGCAGAAGCAGGAGTCGCAAGATGCCCGGCCCAAAGCGGGGACAAAGGCGTTTTCCGAGAAGGCGAAGAAGGGCAAAACCAAGGGCGAACGTGGGGAGGTGAAAGAGACGAGAGATGCCAAGAGAGATGCAAAAGGAGCTCAGGCAAATCTGAAGAAGCAAGGGAAGGATTGGAAGGCTTCAGGTCAGAGATTGGAGGAAGATCGGTTGGAGATTCCAGAAGGGTACCCTGACGCTGGGCACGTGCAGAATGATGCCATGCCATGCTTGGAGGATGTGATCGAAGGAGTTCAAGGAGAGGTCCACGATCAACTTGATTCTGGAGTCACCGATGCCAGGATCACAACAGATGCCAGGATCACACATGCTACAGTTGATGGAGAAGGTAGCGGGCATCCTCAAGACGAGGGCCCGCCACCCCTCCCCGACGAAGGCCTCGCTGACGAAGAAGGCTCAGTTCTACCACGTGAATCGATTTGGCCAGAAGCCCTGGACGCCAACGGACTGGCGGCTCCCAACGGTGAACCCAACGCAGAAGACGAAGCGCCACACACACCCTGCCAACTGCTGGATCCCACCGCCCATTTGACAGATCCGACGAGCCCCGCAGGGTCTTCCGCCGACCCCCCGGAAGCGCCCGCGCCGGGGACGCAGCTCAGTGAGGAGTCGGAGGAGGGCCTTGAGTTGGAGTTTGGTGGAGAGAATCTTGAGTTGGACTCTGGTGGAGAGAATCCAATGAATCCAGACGAGAGTGGACCAGATACAGGCGAGACTGCGGGGTGTGGGGGTGTGGGGTCACCGTTCTTCAGCTGTTAAGTCCTAACCTTTGCGACCAGTCATTGCACTGAGTCAAGTGCCAAGGGCATGTCGCTGATAGAAGAACGAGGAAAGCTTTGCTTCATGGCTGCCTTTGTTCATTCCTCCCAGATCCGTACAACAAGGGGATGCGATTTCAATCGATTTCACCTCACAAAATGATACAAGACGACCAATGGACCATGACGGTCCGGAGCAGAAACCATGTTTACAGTCCCAAGAACCTGAGCAGTTGGTCAATCCAAAGGCTCTTTAAGGGTCGATGGTGACTGACAAACGATGACCGAACCCCCCCACCCACTGCAGAAACAAAGAAGGTAGAAAAGGATGGAAATAGGCTAACATGGGTAAACCTTTATGTTCCAGGGAAACAGGGCATCAGCCAGTCCCACCACTCTCTTAAAAAAACAATCATAGACAAATGGTTCCATGTTTTCAGACCGCGTTACGCAGGCGACATGGATAACTCATTATGTCATTTCTGCATGCACCTGCAGTCTGTCCGAAAAATGGACACCCAGACACCCAAGAAGGAACAGTCCACTGAAGCATCATCCCAAAAAAAATTCCTCCAACGACTCATCCTCAGGCCGTGCTGATCCCAACGACTCCCCGTCGATGCTCCTTGACCGAATGGAATCTGGCGCGGTCTGTCCTCCTGCGATCTCGGCGTCCGGTCTTGACCTCCCGGTGGAAGAGACGGCACAGCGTGAGACAGGTGAGGGCAAACGGTGTTATCGATCATATAAGTATATTAGTATATAGTCCATTCCATTCACCAGGTGTTCTTTGAGCCCTATAAGAATATAGAAGCGAGTTTTGAAAGGGAACGATTACACCTGGAAATGGATAGTGATGATAGAGATGTTTGCAAGTAAGACTTACTAAGAATGGGTAGATCATGGTAGATCATTGTGTTGTTCAAGTGACAGAGGTTGGTTTCCCCATGTTTTCCCTGTGACTTTTTGGATAATTAGAACTTTGGACTATGCTGCAAGTCCTCAGGGAGCGATCTTCAGCCAAAACACGACTGAAACCTGTTCTATAGACTCCTTCTGTGGAGAGTCCGAAAATGATCCAAAATGAATCCACTCCAAAAAGACCTCCCTCTTCATGTTTCGTGAATGGCTTGTCAAATGAATAGCTTTTGTGTTGTTGGCAACGTCCGTGACCTCCCCTGGCTAGGTCCGTCGGTCTGTGAGATCGCCGATCCGACGACATCAGTGAGAACAACGTCAGATGCGGTTGCTCCAGCCAGCAGCCGTGTGGACGTGGTGGGTGACGTGGACAAAGATGCCAAGTCGAAGACACCACGGCCACGAAAGCCTCCTTTGCCACATGATGCGTTGAAAGTGCAGAAGAGTACAGTGGCCAAGGCGAATGAATTGGATTACCTTGGCTTGGATCCTGGCTTAGTGGAGAGAGGGGAGATTACTAGCTATCAGGAGAGCTTCAGCAGTTTTTTGGACATTTTCACCTGGAGCCCCTCGGCAGATGCTGCACAAAAGGATCGATATTTGAGAGAAGCCTTGCAGCTGTTCACACAGTTTTGCGAGATCATTGGCTCCTTGGAGAATCAATTCACCAGCAAGCTGCCGGCAGAGCATACAACACCAAGCGCTACTCATCAAGCGCTCAATGCAGCTCTTTGGCAACTCTTCAACTAGCCTAAACACTCACACCATCTCACACCACGCACCATGCCCATGGTACCGTCACTTCTCAATCCCAGCGTCATTGTGAGTAATTGTTGATCTATTTTTTGTTGGAGGGTGCGTGCCGCTACTGTTCTGCAGTGCACTTCATCCTCCCTCCAACGTGGATGCAGAGACACCAAGTTTGTTGATCAGATCCTTTTTTGGGGTGGCACTTGTGGCAGCATGTGGTGGCTCTCCCAAGCCAATATGTCGACTCCGATGTGCATCAGCTGTGGAAAGAAGGGGAGGTGCACAATTCTTCACGCCCACTGGTGGGTTGCTACCGGTGACTCCGTTTTTTGAGGGGTGCAATTTGCTTTTGTTTGCATCTTAAGATGCTCAAGATGCTCAGGCAATGGCTTCCAGAGGTGCTGGTTTGTACGGAGTCTTCTTGAAGGGTATCATTGACAAAATGGATGCTGTTCCGCGGCCGATTCCATCAGCTTCCTGGCATATGAGAGATAAGAGTATGATCAGAGAGGCTGATACGCAGGTGTGTCGGACACTTTATTTGATACACAGAAGGCGTCACACCATGCATGAAACCCTGACAACCGCAATTCAATCGTGAGATGTTCCTCATCACAGATTGTCTCCAGGATTTCTCCCACTTTTGCAGTGTACATATATATATATAGTATATTATATAATAAGTTAATGAGGCATAAGGCAGGCTTTTTTACCTGTTTTTTCCAATAGACCTCCCTACCAGAGTGGATGCAAGTGGACTAACATGGTGACGCAAGGTCAAATCAAAGTCCTTGCTATAGGGGAACCCATATCAGGTCTATCCTTTGGGCACAAGCTAGCGTATTGGAAACGTATTGGACAAGCGTCGGGTACGGTATATTGGCACCATGCTGTGACGGCACAAGGAGACCCACTACGATGTTTATTCACTTCGCTACTACAAGGTGGTCCAAAATCGCACAGAGGTCTACGACATCGTGACGCGCGTGTTTCATCGCAAAGAGGGATGGGAGGAGTTACCCCATGGCCTCGGTCTATCCAATGCATGGAACCTGTGCTGGACCTGGAGCAAGCCAAAGTTGGACTATTCTCGACTGTGTGTGTGGCAGAAAGTGAATCACTTCCCAGAGAACAAACACTTGACTCGGAAAGATTGCTTGAAGCGATGCATTGATCGATACACAAGAACTGGCTCAAAGGTAGCGCAGATGTTCAACATTTGTCCCAAAACCTACGTCTTGCCCAAAGAGTACTGTGCCTTTATCGAGTCCTTTACCAAGATTGCGGAAGAGAATGGCGACTTCGATGGAAGCACAGCGACGAATTCCAGACCAAAGGTTCCAAACATGTGGATCATGAAGCCCGCGGGGAGCAGCCGTGGGCGAGGCATTCAAGTCATCAACGACGTGGGCGCTGTCCACTATGGAGAGCTGACGATCATCCAGCAATACATCAGCGATCCTTATTTACTCGGCGGCTTCAAGTGGGACATGAGAGCCTTGGAACGTGTGAGATATGTTGAGTTTGCACATCCATGTTTCAGAAAAAGAACTTAACACATATGAAAACATCACAGAGCTATAATAATGACTAATATTCAGTATAGTTTTGGAAGCTGATGACTCATCAGATGACAATCACATCACTACACTACCAGCTGGTGAAGCTGGTGATTGTTCTCTTTCCAATTCCGACCCATGGACCCCTGGAATTCAACCCCAAAATCGCTCAGCCAGACCAGTCCCCTGGATTGGAGCGGATGTCGTTGGTCCGGTTCGACGCCGGGCGGAGCAGAACCCGCCCCGTGGACGGCGGACGTCGCGACCGGGTTGGAGAGAAGACGAGTTCGTGGTCCCGGTCAGGAACCTATGTGACCGTGACCTCCTTCAATCCCGTGGAGGCCTTCATCTACAAAGATGGCTTCGCGCGATTCACCACAGTGCCATACAACACCAACGACGAAGAGACTCGGGTCCAACTGGTTGGAATCCTTGTGCTTCACCTTTTGGATCGCTTGGGACCTTCATGGGGAGAAATAGGGAAAGAGGTCATGAACTGAAGAACCACATGGTTTCAGCGAGTGTTTCAGTGTGTCTCCCATATTTTCGATATCTTCAGAAGGAAAGAAGTCCAAACCAAGTCGGCAGCAATGTGAGGATATTGACAACAAGTTCGTGCACTTGACGAACTCGTCGATCCAAAGGCACGAAGTGGGCAGAAGCCCTGAGAAGTCTTCACGGAAAGATCTCAAATCTCTCGCTATATATCACACATCACATGCATCTATATCGAAGATTTGACCAATCCTAATCAATAAGACGTTGAGAAGGGTTTTGTCCCTATGTCTCTTGCATGTTTGAACGGACTGACGGTCCGGGGGGCCTGGCCTTGAGTTGACTGATTCGCTTGCGCACCACTCGAGCCGCACAGGCACAACGAGGATAACTTCATGCAAGATGAAACAAGTGACCTGCTTCGAAGAGAAGACACCCTGGTGGGCGGCACAAAGATTTCCTTTACCATGCTTCAAGAGCGGCTGAAAATGATTGGCATCGAGTGGTCAGTTGTGTGGGCCAAGATGGTGGATGTGATTCTGAAGTCCTTGTGTATGGCAGAGGATCCTGAGCTGGAGTGGTGAGAATGGTGAGAACTAGACACCACAAACGTGATGGTTGGTGTTGCATCTTTGCGGGTAGACTCTTCAGGGCATAGCCTACTGTGGTATGGGGTCTTGACCCACAGACAACTTGTGAATGGTTTACCGGTATAGAATAGAATCGGCCCATTCTCAGGACCAGATTCCCTTTCAAACCAATGCCTTCGAGCTTTTTGGCTACGATCTCATGATGGATTCGAAGATGAAGATGTGGCTGATTGAAGTGAATTCCTCGCCCTCCATGGGGCAAGAGCACCTCTTGGACGAGCATGTGACACCTGGCAGGGAAGACGAGAGATTGTTTCGGGGAAGCCGCATAGTATTAGGGACTCCAGTTGCGTGGTCATCCAGAAACAATGTATGGCAGGGAAGCCAAGGTACTGGTAGGATGAGGTATGGTTTGCCAAATCATTAGAATGTGAAGACCGGTCCCAATCCAGCATGAGATGCTTGCTGCTTGCCTTCCACAGAGGCTGCACCGCCAGTCATGCATGCATGTGTCTACAATTAGAGCAATCAGTGGTGATGCTTCCACACGCCAGCCGCTCCCCGCGGAGCCAAGATCTGTCGACCCATCAGCCCATCCCCTGTCGTGTCGGGCTCGGAAATCCCATCCGGTGCGAGCCTCGTCGTTTCTCGCCATCCGGGCTGGGCGTCAATAGCTCCCGCGCTTAGCGCCGGCGTGTTGGCGGTTAAATCCTGTGAGTCACTTTCTTTTGTTGTCCATGTGATTGCATGTGCATATTCTAAAGCATGCAAGTATACATTTGTTATCATTTGTGTTTGTAAACATCAAGGATCTCCCACCCCTCCGGCTGGCTTTTCTAATACTTCTACACCACACATGTCACATATCTTGTATCTATGTCTTCCTTCCTATTATTATATTGTACGTGACACCATCGATGTTCTTTCGACCTCGACCAGGAAGCAGCCCTTGATCAACGACACCATCGATCTCGTGGAGCCAATGGCCTTCGATCGCAAGGCCCTGTCCGAAGCCTTGCAACGCCGCGCGCGCAAGGCCGGCGCCGGCTCCGGTGGGCGACAACAGTTCCTTGGCGACGTCCAGTTCCGAACGGGTGGGGGGCCATCCAGACGAAAATCTCTTGGTTCCGCAGGACTTGGAAGTGGACTTCTTGCGTTCGGACTCCGCTACTTGCGGCTAGGACCTAGGACACTGTTGTGCCGTAGAAGGCTTGGAAGACTTCCAAGTTGTTTGTTGCCAACATGTGCCAACGGCGGTTTCAAACCGAGGGCCTGGCAGACCCAGCGAAGTGATGTGAGCTGTTTTTTGTTGCCTTGTCTATTGATATTTGCAATGTCCAAATGCTTGATGTCCACAGATGCTTGAGATGTTGTGAGGGCCAATGTAGGGAAACGTTCCAGTTTCATGGATTCTTGTGATAATAGTCAGTCATTTGGTCAGCACTCCTGGCCACATCCCCGGCAGAGTCGGCAGAGCCAGAAATCCTGAACTCTTCGGTCGAAACGGTTGCCTGCTACGAATGACTGCTCAATTACCTCACACGGGACTCCGTTCTACACCTTGGAAGAGTAACATGGAACTTGAAAACCACGGGGTTCTATATAAAGGAAATCCGTTTGCCAAGGTCAATTTTCAGATTCCATGTTGAGTTCTTGGGTCCATCTCGTGCGCATCTCCGCGGAACCTCTGTAAGTGGGCCTTGGGTGGGGATGTGAGACAGCTTGGCCTGAGGTTAGATGTGGATCTTCACGCAATCTTGACTCTTGGGCGTTTTAAAACACGTGCGGTGCCCCATGCACCCTGTTGCAGAAGAAAAGAGACGGATCCCAAAAAATCCACCGGGGTCTTCACAGGCGAATAGCCTTCGTATACATGTTCATTCAGCACGGCTCGCCGGTCTCGCGAGTCCTGCCGCCCATTCCGTGGCTTTCCGTGGCATGTTCACGGTCCATGACCCAGACACTCCATGTGTGCCATAATATGCCGACCAGTTGGGATGGTTTGGAGGGCCAATGGGGCGGCAGATGTTCCAGTCCCATGGATTGTTTGGGCGTGAGCCAGGTTGCCAGGCACTGCCAAGTGTATGACACCCCTCATGTTGATTGCTTCCCTCAAGGCAGACGGAGGGCCCGCTCTCAATGCACTGAGGAAAGGCCGCCCCATGCGGAAGTATGGCGAGATGCCGGAGAGGGCGCTGAAATCATGGAACTGGTCGTTATATTTGGCTCCGATGCCAGGGCTCCGATATGTCATCCCCGGTGAATGAGTGTCTATAAAATGGGGAGGGTTGACAACCCATTTTATAGAGGATAATTTTCTATAGAATGCCTGGCAACCCCCCTGCCATTGTTCACCGGATATGTAATTCTAGTCCAAAATCCGAAGCTTGAAGAACTTGTTCAGGCTACACTGCACAAGCTTTCACAGAGGAAAACTGCTCAAGAACATTGTGGGTCATTTTTGCCCTTTATACATTTTAAAGTACGTCTTCATTATATATACCACTCGTTATTTTTTTATGTCTATGTTTGACAATCAAGCGCATCACAGGAGAAGATGGGGAACTACGAGCGCATCGCGCCGGGCGACGCCTGGGACCATTTGGTGAAGTCCAGAAGTTTGCTCTTCAATCGCGTCTCCTAAGGCCGACGGTCTCGGGCGCCTTCTTTTTCGTTGCACTGAGAGAGGTGAGAGAGGGAGTGGAAGGCGAGAAGACATCAAGTTGGGTGGAACCTTACGAAACCAGCGCAGGAGAACAGAGTTGGTGAAGATTGTTGGGATTTTTCATGAGTTCTCAGATTTGCAGCTTGCTGCAGGTGGATCATGGTGGATCTCCACGAGGCCAACAACCTGCGGCCTAACCCTAACCGCACACCAGTTGCGGCCCAGTTGTGGTCTCACCAGTACCGATCCAAAGTGGTCTCGATTGTCACCATGTGTCACCCAAAAGGGGGGCTCCTGCTCCGTCCACCGCCGGAGCGAAGCGGGTGGTTTTGGTCTCCGGACACGGCCGGACGGGGCATTCGAACTCGGCTGTGGGATTTGGGTGGAGGACTGAAGCAAATAAGACTCGGTCTGCCTAGAAACTTCCGGTCTGCATGGCCGCTTGCAGTAGAAACAGTATGAAATAACCTGAAATAAGGCATGGCAAAAGATTAGAGTCGCTGGGACTGGTGGTGGAATGTCCTTGAACCACTGACACAGGAATCCTATATAATTGGATTCGTACTTATTCGCATGGAGTGCTTGGGATATGGGTCATGTATGACATGGTTTAAATCATGCCGTACATATTCCCCACACGTTTTCGGTGTCCTGGACGTATCTAAGACATGTGGATTCTCTGAGCCGGTCATCATTTCAGAGCTTTCGCAGATGCTGTTCAGAGCTTTCGCGCCCTTTCGGGCCATCTTCTCTTCCCTCAAGCCTGAGGGGGTCCAGGGGGTCGCCCCCAGGATGCAGGTCACCATGAAGTTCTCGTCAATGGATGTTGGGATCTATCCTGGAGGTTGTTACCAGAAAGCCAGGGGCCTTTCTTTGGCGCAAAAGCAAAAAGACAAGGATCCTTTCGGCAGTATGTGCCTGGGTTTTGCCTAACGTACTTGGCCTTTGCACGTTTGTCTAAGACAGCGCCTCTTCTTAGGCCCTTTGCCTGCTTTGGAGGGCCCTTTTGAGCCGCTGTCTTTTGTCTTGCTCCTTGTGATGTGCTTCGACCACTTGGAGGTGGAGACTTCGGGGGCGTCGAGATTTGGAGGTCGAAACCATGACCAACCCACCACCGTAAGGACGACAACTCCCTTGGGACTGGCGATCCGCGGAGCACCCCAAGAGAACTGCCAACATTTGACATGTCGGGGGAGCTGCAAAGAGGAAATAGGACATTCATGGACATTCCTTCTGCCAGAAACTGGTTTCTGGGATGGTTTCATTCCGAACTTGTGCGAAGTACGACCGCACTACGATTGAACTGCGGCTGCCAGCAGTTTCAAAGAGACTTCAGACCACATGAGCCCCGACACGGCCCGGCTCAGCAGCCCGCAGCCCTAGGTCCTCTCATGCAGGTTCCTAGAGGTCATGGGAAGTGTCAATGATAATGATCAGCTCCTACTAACCCCCCCTCAGCGCCTGTAGTAAAGTACAAGATGGGTACAAGTGGCCGTGGGAGGAAACAACTCCAGACGAGCTTGACCAATCCATCACAAGGGAACTGAAGGGAAACTGAACGGTTGCAGGTCGTTGAGGGGACGCATTTGCGGCTGATGCGGATGCTCTTCCGCGCATTGCCCAACGGCTCCCGCACATTGGCACCAAAGCATGTGGACTTTATCGAGTAACTTGGCAACTATATATACCCGAAACGAATGTGACTCACTGACGAGAAGAGACCCTCACCATCTCAAGAACAGTGGGTTCCGGCCGCAGGCCGGAATGCAGTGGATCACCAAACGCTGGCCATTCATTTGGCAAGAAAAACAGGATCATTTGTTCTGAGTATCCGGTTTGTAGGTCCAGACGATCCATCCAGCCTTGTTTGCCCCGTTCGTAGCTTTATTGATCCTAGTAGTAAGGCCAGGAGCCCCGTTCGTAGTGCCCTTGCTCCTAGTAGGAATTGCCAGGAGCCCCTAGTAGGGAACATTGTTCCTAGTGCGCAAGGTAGAGATATAAAACGATATGAAGATGTGATGTACCATGATTTATTTGTTGGCCCCTGCGACGGCCTATCGACTTGCCGCTGGCCTTTTAGGCGCGAAGCCTATCGACTGGCGCCAGCGGTGTTAACGGAGCTGATTTCAATGTGCGAGGTCAAAGTCGAGGTCGATGTGTCGATCGGCTCACGGCCCTTCAGCACGGAGGATGGGCGCAGTAGATTGGCAGAAATTGTGCCTAGGCATCAGTCGTGGGAGTCTTGGCTGTCGAGAAGTTGGTCCCACAGGCTTAGCCTGTCAACGAGAAGATTGAACAATATGGTGGAGATTCAGTAGTTTCAGGATGTTCGAGGTGACACAAATCTGCTTGGATGGTTTCCTCCGCAGCACCATGCGCCACATTGTTGGCCTACCTTGATTTTGGTGTTGCCCAAGTGGATTCTAATTGGATCCAGTGGTTGCCCATCCAACAGCATCCAACAGCTCCAAATCTTGAAACAGCCGGCACCCCAAACTGCAGCAGGTGATTTGATTGATGCTTGAAGTCCACTCAGGGTGGCTTCAATACCAAGCACCAAAACCATGCAAGCGGATTCAATCGGTTTATATATGTCGTGTATACCCCTGAGATTTGAAAATTGTAGTGGATGTGGTGGAACTTTGGTCGGCTCTTGGTAGAACTGGAGGACATTTGGGTGAGTTCAACAAACCCCACCAGGTGGTGAATTCCCGCATGTCCCCACTGAATTGTTGCACCGCACGATCCAATGGATGTACGGAGGTCATGTTCCCGTTGTGTTCGACCTGGTCCACCGCATCCACGCCCGCTCTCTGTACTAGCTGCAGGGGTGCGGTTTCTCAGTCCTATTCTCCAGTTCCAATTCAGGTGGAGAATCACTACTTGAAGCGCGTGCCCGGTGAAGAGCCCACGAAGCTGAGTCACACGCTGCGCTTCGTCCGAACGCACCACCTGGCGGATCGCCTGGAGGAAGAGGCGGGCCATGGGACGGTGAAAAGCACCGAGGACGGTTAAGACCCAGCAGCTTCGTTTGGTGCGAAGACCGGATCAACCGGTGAAAGCAGCTGAGAGGTCGAAGCAAAGTCTTCGTCCCCGTGAAGGCCTGGCTCAAGTCCCTTAAGTGGTGGTTAGTGGTTGCTTCTATTTAAAAAATCCTACCCGAATCGCCGAAGACACGAGAAAGATTCTGCCACCTGCAAGTCTTTGCATTGCCAAAACCCACGGCCGCCGTCACCGTCACGGGCGAGACCGTTTCACGGCGGTCGTCTTCCTGCGATATCGCGAGTCGACGTTCCGAGGGTTTCAGACGTTCAGACTTCCCGAGTTGCCCAACAAAACACATATTTCTGAATCAGAAGAGTATATAGGTATATTATATTTCCAGGCGCTGTTCACTGGTCCAAGCATGGGATCAATATGCCAACACCATGTTTACTGGTCCAAATGTGAGGGGTTCGGGGACACCTTTGTCATCCTTTGTCCATTGACATGTGGTTTGTGCATGGAAATCTCTTGAATTCTGTGGACTTCACCTGTGCGAGGTGCTATTCTTGCCGGTGATTGGTGCTCTCAATGATGGTCAGCCGCAGCATGCCTACAACCTGGGTGAAGGTGATCATTTACTGCAATTGCGCATGGTCTCCTTTGCTATCCGCAAAGGCTTTCGCTTGGTCGCAGGGCGTTTGGTCGATCGCTTTGGTTCGAAGGTGCTTTCGGCATTGGATGCAGAGGTGCCTGGCTGGAGTTGTGAATTTGGATGCTTCCAGGAAGAGTGTGAGGCATGTGTTCAAGAAGCCGAAGAGGCTGAAGAGAAGGAGATCCGAGCTGTGAGTGATCGGAAGATCGCAGCTGTGGAGGAGGATGCCAACTCCTTACAACTTCCACCAGAAGTCGCTGAGCAGATTTTCTTCGTCTCCAATAAAAGTGAGCTACAAGAAGTGGAAGACCGTTGCTTGGCAAAGTGATGTGTTTCAACCATGATCATCCATGATCCAGTTTTCAAGCATCTAGATCACTCCGACTCATTACAACCCGTCGTAGGGATGACTCGGTGTGATTGGCTGCATGTTTTCCTCTCAGGAATCGATCGATATCATATAATTTGCATGATGCACATAGAGTATAGAGAGAGGGAGAGAGGGGATCCAAACGCAGCACGTCGTCATGAGTGCAAGGATGCTGTTCAACAAATTTCGGGAGTAGAACTCACCCACAGTTTCGTGCACAGGTGTGATGATTAAGTTGATGTTCTCTCAATTCTCTCATAGAATTGCATGATGTTTCGATCAAATTCCGCAATTCTATGTAGATTTGATTCATGTGATGATTAAGTTGATGTTCTCTCAGGTCCTTTGAGGTCAGGTTCCTGGGGCCATCCTGGGGCAATGCAGGAGTTTCAGGTTCAGCTTATTTCAATTTCAATAGATTTAGGTTTAGATTCTTTCCTGACAAGGCAGGCAAGGTGAGTAACACCTTGCAACTGTCCTTTTATCACTGACTCCAGGTTGTTTGCAAATTATTCAGTGTGCACATGCTTCTACAGCTAAACTTCCTTTTGGTTTCTTGGTTGGATTGGTTCACCTGTCCTGCACTTTGTTGTTTTGCCATTGACTTTTACCCCAGAACAGGTAGGAAAGTAAATCCATGTAAATCCCATCAACGTTTGTCGCACAGTATGCCCGCCTTGGGTGGCATATGTTGTAAGCTTCCTCGTGTTTGCTCCTTCTCTTCCCTGCCGATAGCAGGCGACGTGCATTTTTGCACCTTCCTCCCTTTTGCACTTTTGCAGCCCGTATTTTGGTGCGACCTGCATTAACCTTAGGTTAGGGCAGCTATTCCGTCGGAGTGTCCCTGTGAGACAGCTGTAAGGCAGCTAGACCCTGTAGAGAGAGAGAGAGAGAGTGGAAGAGAGACATTTGCTGCCATCTGGACTTGAATTGGACACCGTTTCCCATTCATTTCGGGAGCACTCTAGAAAAGGTGACAAGATCATTTTTACGGGAGTGTGGGAGGTTTCGACGGACCCTCCACGTCTTCGTCCCCCCAAAAACCCACCGGATCGGTCCTCCCTTTGGTCGCATGTATTTTGATGTATTTATTATGGAGGGTTGATAATTTTCATGATGCTGAGGTTTATCAGAGATGCTTCGTTTGAACAGCGAGGGTGATGCTTTCACCCTACTTGCTCAACCAGGGCATGCCGTAGGCAGGGTGACCACTGCTTGACCACTGCTTGGAGTCCAAAGGCCCCATGTGTGATGGCAACGCATCTGTATTGAACACCCATGGATCCCGGGGCCCGTTGGGCACCCCTTCAGTTGCGTTCGCGTTGCGTCGCGTTGCTTCGCCTGCTCAGTTCCGCCTGCCAGATCGTTCTCGGTCGTGAAACGACCAGGATTAGACGTGGAGTGGCGGCCCTTCCTGGAGAAGCGAAGTGGGATGCAAAAGCATCGACGAAGTACTGCCTCCATGGAGCCCTGTTCCACCCTGCAGTTGGCAGCGGATCGCTATGCCGCTTGGGGTGAGGAAACGGAACGAACTGGAGGAACGGACGTAGACGGTGAGGATGGGGATGATGTGATTCGTTCCATCATGCCTAGAGGTACATATTACTAGTAGCTTCTTGCTACTAGTAGTAAGGCCAGGAGCTACGTTCGTAGCGTCCTTGCTCCGGTCGTAGCGATGCCTTTTGTTACTAGTAACTTACTAGTAGCTTAGTGTTACTATCTAGTGTCTTATGTAAGTTGGGATTTGTGTCGAAAGGGAGACGCTTCGTGAGTCATGTTTTGCTACTGTAGTCCTTTGGGTATGTCGGTGCGTTTCAGCAAAGTCGAAGTAACCCTGTCTGTGTCCGCACAGGGTATGTGTGCCCCCAAAGGTTGTGTGTACTCAATCAACCCAGCTTCTTTGTTCAGGCGACCATGTTTTGTTCAGTGCTGCGCCGTTGGGATTTTGCAGAATGCTAGATGGTGTACTTGTCCGTGCTTAACTTCACGATGTTGCTTTGCAGCTTTTGCTATCCTTCTTAAACATGCGTCATGTACTTTCCCTGGTCTGCATTAAGCACTGACTGTCCCTGGTCATGAATTTGCCCTTTTTTGGATCTATGCGGATCTGCGCTCAGATGCATTCACTTGAGATTTGACTTGCCTTCGCACAACTAGAAGAGTCTTGCACGTTTGTAGTTTATGCAATAGTACTTTTCTTTACCCTCGCACTCGCCTCCCATCAAGGTGATTGTTTTCGATCTTTTGTCACTGGCGCCAGCTGGCACTCCGTGCGCCAAGCAGTTGTCCAACCTGTTGACCAACGTCTTTAGCCATGCGGGGATCACTGGCTGAACTGGAGGATGGAACCGCCAGAGGGCCCTCCCTCAGAGGGCAAGCCCGTGATATGGACTGTTTCATTTTGGTGTCTCCAAGCCATGGGAGGTTGAGATTGGAGAAGGGATTAACGTAGATTATTGATGCCATGCAGCCCATTGATGCATGTTTTGGAGGATTCTGGACTCAAATGCATTTGGAAAGTCCGGGTCAGATCCGTTAAGGGAGCAATAGGTCCTTTGGAAAGATACATTAGAGGGTGGTCCAAAGCACGGTTGTTGATCAAAGGGCCTCATTGCCCACATTGTTGAGTTTCGGATTGTTACAGTTCTGCAAGTTCAGCTTCACATCTTGACATTCTTCAGTTTGTCCATGATCGTAACTATGGTGTTGCTATCTCGCTGAGCTCCATGAGGGTGATGCCTTTTCAATAGGGTGGCAGGTATAGTGCGAGGTGTTGTGTATAGTTTATTTTGTTAATTGTTCTGTTCAAGGGTTCGAGCTATGCTGGTATCTGGAATGCTTTGATCGTTTCGTTGTCCTTCCTTCCCTCCCTCCCTTTCCCTCGCTGCTTCCTTGCTTCCCTGCTTATTCTTCTTTATGACTTTGCTTCTGTGTGGCTTGCTTGCTGGCTTGCGTGGAGTTGGGTTGCTTGCAGTGACTTTGTTTTTAGTTGGTTGCTTCTTGGCCTTTTTTAGAAGGTCGAGGGCACTCCCCCGCAAAGGCAAGCTTATCAAGAACTGATCCAGCAACCTTAGCAAACCATCGGTTCTTCTTCCTTCCTTGCTTCCTTCTTTGATTCCAGCTAAATGGAGAAAGAACAAAAGCAAGAGCATCTCTGCAAGAAAACAATGAACAACCACCTCAACGCTGCCTTTCAATAGTGTAGCTGCCCAGACTAGACCACAAGACCTGAGGTCAAGAAGAGCGTCATGCAGCCCAAACAATCCACGGTTTAATTCACCTATTCACCTGTAGGGGAACGGGCTTCCCAAAGGCTCGGTTTGACAATCTGAGCACTGAGGATTCTGAAGCTCGGATTCGGGCTGCCGCAACCTAGCTTCAAGCCTGTGGCTCAAAGAAGAAGCCCAAAAGCGTTTGGCCGAGCTAGTCTGATTCTTTGTGGTGGGCTGAGAGGAAAATCTCCTCACCGCTTTTGATCAAATAAGGGCCCCGTTCCCGAGAATTGGCCGAGTATAGGGGAGGATTCTAGACCGTCTAGACAGGATTCCAGGTCTTTTTATGTCTTTTGTTTGCACTCATGGTTGCAGTAGATTGGTGTAGGGGCTTTGCAGATTTTATGCATTTTTACATGTTAAAAATGTAGGAGAATTCGCACAACACTTCCCTTTTTCAACGTGTAATTGACATCTATCCTGGGGAGAAGCTTCTGTCCCACGCTGTCTTGCAATCAATGAACCCCGCCTTGGCTTCCCAAGAATCTCAACCAAGAACTTCACAGAAGTAAGGCCTTGGCACCCTGCTGGGATGTGTCATGTCTTAGCTCAAGTTAGACCTTTGGAATTCCCATGATTTCCCCTTGATTCAATATGGGTCTGATGAATGCGCAACCCTATATTGTTGGATACCCCATCTTGGTCCAGGTTTATTGGGGGAAGGGGTTTGACCCTTCTCCGAGCCCCTACCACGTTCTCCCCCAGGCATGATCTTCAACGCTTGGCTGCGTCCTACCCGCACTTGGAGTGCTTCAGATGTCTTAAGGGCGCTGTCGATGTTCAAGAGGCCTTCATGACACTACGACGCGAGAAAGGACAAGCCACAGGTGGCCGAGCGATGAGTTTCAAGATGTGTCGTTCGGTGTCTTTTTTCCTGGCTGAAGCACCAATCATTGTGACTTACGCTGAGTAGTTGAACTGGATGCATGTGGCAAATAAACGCTTCATTTTTAGGGAGCCCCTGTAATATAGGCCCAAGTGTAAAAGACCAGCTTAAACTCTCTGAAAAAAACATCATTTAGAAGTACCACATAGTACTGAGATGAACCACTGAAAGACCCCGACTGAGCCACAAAACTTCAGAATCCCTCACTTCGCATAGTGTCCACCAGGCCTGTCAGCCCTGTGCTTGGAGCACTTTGGATCTCCATTGAGCAAACGCCTGTGCCTGGGATAGCCTGGAGGGTGGGAGCACTTGGAGACACCACAGGGCACGTATCAATCGCCAATATACTATACATCAATATACAGTTCAGATATCATATATATATGTATTTGCATGTAATTACTTATATTATCTCTCACTCTATATGTGTATATATATATACACAATATTCGATATGCTCATATATGTGCCCGTGCACCGGTGAGTTGATGGCACAAAGCCAAAGATCTGTGGTGACATGGACCATTTTGTGAGGCATTTTCTTCGGGTTTTCCACTGCTTCCTGACGTGCTGAAGCCAAAAAGAACAGGCAAACCAGTGATTGGGGAGCTCGACCTTTGTCAAGAGACCAATTGCTCTATGCTGCGCTGGATGCCTTTTGCTTGCTGGGCCTCGCCCGAAAGCTTCCGGCTGAAGTGCTTCAAGTGCAGAAACTACAGGTGGGTGTGGCGATGGTTGATGTGGGCAACAAAACAAGAGAACACGATCATGGAAAGTATTGATGGCAAGACCGCATACATCACCACATTTGACTGGTGGAACTGAGGGTACTTGCAACACTTTGTCAGTATTACAGAACGCTTTGGTACAACCTAGCATAGCTTGCTCATCGGGAAACAGAAAAGGCATTGCAAAATGCACCTAAGAGTCATGGAATTCAATTCGGATGAAAGCCAGGTTGGGTCAGTTGGAGGAAAGCTTCAAGTGACTCAAGTGACGAGCACGGCTGATGCGAAGGCAGATGGAGAGGTGGTTCGGCAAAATGATACCTTTGTTCCAAGCAAAAGACGCATCACCTCACACATGCAACTAAGTGCTGCGTAGTTTGATGTGAAGAAACGTATGATGCTAGTATTGCCAAGAGGCTGGGTGGCATCACAAGCACTGCCAAAGTTGTTTGAATGCATTCTAGCTAGTTGCGGTTGTTAGTTTCGGGGAAGGAGTTGCTTTTGTGGCACTTGGCACGCCGGGCGCCCGACTTGTTATATGATTTTGCAAAGCACTACGAAAACACACCAATCAAAGGAGTAGGCACTTGCCTAGGCACCAAGGGCAACTAGTTGTTTTAGAAAGCTGAGATCAGAGAACTTCCCCCTACAGTGTTAACATGAGGTAAAACCCCGGCAAGCAGTTTGGGCTAAGATGGAACAAACACAAATAACAACGACTGCTTAACTTCCTTGTGCATTTAATGACCTGAGCTCCCACCTCTGGAGATGAATCTTTGCAATGCCACCTTGCATGCCCTTCTTCTGAGGAGCTGGCTCAACTGGATGCAGACATTAGCTGCAAGGGTGCAGAGATCCGTAACATGAAGGCAGCAAAGGTGACTCGGGTTTCCAAGGCTGAACTGTTGTTTGCTATGTTGTTTCTTGGATTGCTGATGAGGTGCAATCTCTCCGGAAAATCGCATACACGGCTGTGGTGTGTCTGTACAGATCCCTGACATGCAAGACTCGAACTTTCCATCGGACAATCCTTTCGGCGTTAATAATTGTGGTGGAATTTGTTTAAAGAGCTCTGAGGTGGCCAAAGCAGAGTGGCAGGCCGAGGTGCAGGTCCTCTTGCAGCTCAAAGCCCAATACCGAGAATTGGACACTGGGCTATTAAATCACCTACTGGCCATGAAACGCGGGCCGGGGTGAGGTAGGAATGAACATGTCGGATGATCACATCCCTTGACATATGCTTTGGTTTGTTTCTGTAAGGCTTTGTCGCTTCATTTGGTGTTAAAGTTTACTTTGCGCGGAGATGCTTGCTTGCGGTGTGCTTGCGGTCATCACGAGCGAATACAGAAGGTTTGCATAGTTTCAACATCCGCCATGTCATTCCAACCCTTGGCTTGGCCCTTTGCTTCTCAGGCTGGCGTTGATTGGGTGCCGATCAAAGAACCTGTCCCCGCATGAACTTTGCTCCCCTGCACCATGCCGCCGCAGAACCACCAGTGGACGCCAAGGAGGTCTGCGAAGGTCTGTCCCCGGATGGTCCACACGGTCCAACACGGTCCGGTCTGCGAAGGTCTGCGAACGAAGCTCGCGCCGCCGGAGAAAAGTGGAGACCGGTGGAAGTGAACTTTGCTTGAGCCAGTCACATGATTGGGCCATTGGATGCAGAGCATGGCATGGTCAATGTATTCAATTCGATTGCATTAAGTTATCAACTATTTGGCGTGATTCGCTTCCCTGCTGCCAGATCTGATCGAAGCAGACATGTTTGCTGCTTCACTTCATTTTCTTGAATTGCGGAATGTTTCAATCTGGAAGCTTTTCATGCTGGAGCACTGAGAGTCATGATGTCATGCAGATGTGACGACAAAATTTGAAAAATAGAACCACCTGACAACAAACATGTTCAACGAATTGATTTCAATGTTTGCTCGTTCGTAACTAGTCGGAACTTTAAGAGATCAATCTTTGGCTCCGTTCGTCTCCAGACAGGTACGCTCCCAAGAAAATCACATCACATCCATACAAGCTGACAGAAGACCCTTGGTGGACAATCCTGAACCCCCTCCACATCCATTCACATCCCATATATCCTGTTTCATCCTGTTTCCCCAAGATTCCCCGAGCGACCATTGACCAGTGGATCCGCCCGCCATCCCATGTTTCACCCGACCATGGCCGCCCTACGACCCGCGGGTCACGGGTCAAGGGCCGTGCATCCTGCAAGACGACGGGTGTCTCCGTGGGTGGGACACTGCTCCTTTGGCCAGATTCGCTTAGGAATCCGGTGTTAGGATCGTTAGGAATTGTTGAATGGCAGATGGCAAGAATGAAGCCCTTTGCCTGTCCGACTGTGGGTATCAGGAGGTTCCCCTCATTTGAGACATGCTTTGGATAATTGGGCTTCAATTTGTCAGTGGTTGGAAGAGAGCAGCTGGGGTGAGGCCATCCTTCCTATGTTGCAGATGCAGCACTCATCGTGTCATTTCTTCGTCTACGTGCTTCCAAGAGGCCGTCAGCCAGTGCTGTGCGCCAGAAGCTGGCCAAGGGTGTTCTCCAACGTGCTGTTGATGTGCCAGACCCGGTGGCAGAGTTTCAGGCATTGCGAGAGGATCGGGATTTGGGCTCAGACTTGCACACAAGGATCGGCAAGCTTGCACTTCCATGTCGGGGTGCTCACTGGAGGAAGACGGGGTGCCCATGATCCACTCACTTGGGGATCTTAAAAAGACACATTAAGAATTAAGAACAACAATTCCTTTGGAACTGCTATCCTTCATGTGGATGGTTTTGCCACCAGCGCACAGTCGATGGCAGGATCCATTCGCCTCATGGAGTCTATTAGGCGACCAGGAGTTTCTCCAACGAATCTTGATGGTGCTCCTGGTGGCCTTTCTGCCATGTTTCTATTTGTCCATGAAGGCGGATCAAGTTGCCACAAAGAAAAAAGGGAGAGGATCGACCTGGAGGGCTTCCACAAATTGTTTTGTGCTTTTTTGGCGACGAAGTTCGAAGTTCGATTCTAATTAAATTGAATATAATAGAATTATAAGTTTAATTCTTGTTCCTAATAGCTTCAACTTGCTCCCAGTAGTAAGACCAGGAGCCCCTAGTAGTGTCCTTGCTCCGTTCGTAGCGACAGGAGCCCCGAACGTAGCTTCTGTGACGTCTCCTTTTTCGGTGCTATCCTCACTGAGCGCCCTTGGTCCGAGCCGATGTGCCTCAGGTGTATCCTCTTAGCAATGAACTCGGTGAATGGCTGCCGCAAAACCTCTTGGCCGCCTCAGCCTTTGGCTTGAGCTTTGCTGCGTTGATTCTCACTGCGGTGCTTCTACGCATTGGATCTCGCCAAGTGGAAGTAAACCAGCTGCTGCGGCAAGGTAGCATCCTACTTGAGACCAGAGGCGGTGGCTACTTTGTAAAGAAGAAGACTGCGATGAAGATGCGCAAAGATGCTAGGAGATTATCAGAATTGCTGTCACCTACTAAGTAGTTTGCGTGATTTTGTATATATGTGTGTGTGTGTGTTGCAAAGGGTTACTCATGCTTACTCTGACTTTCAATAATTCTTGCACCATACGCTCTCCCTATTGAAGGATAGCCTGATTCACCGCTATGAGACTGCTCCGCGCATCGTAAAACTGCGGCGCTATCTTCTGTCGACATTTCTTTTTGCTGTCGGAGCTGGAGCTGCTGGTGTTGCCTCCGGCGGGGACATGAAAATTGATAAGAATTAAATAGACGTTGCGTATACATCCAAAACCTTTATGTCTGATAATCTAGACGTGTCCGATATTGGGACAAATCAACAAATAGCTTAAAAAAGATATTAAATCATAATATTATTATAATATACTATATCCATATCGCATTAATACATATCTATTCCCGATAATGGAATATGGGATAATGATAAATTGTTGTCTTTAGTATATTGCATTGGAATATATATATAAAAATATAAACATATTTATTGATAATTTTTTGAAATACAAATATATTATTTAATAGAAATCGATATTGTTATTGTTTTAAACGAGGTTTCGGTAATGATTTCGATATTTTTTTTTTAAATTATATATAGATAAGTAATTCCGTAATTTTAAATTTTGATTTTACGGAAAAAAAAATCAATAATAATTTTATTTGATATTATAATCGAAGATATATTTGATATTTGGATTTTTATTTTGGATATTTAATTTAATAATTTAGGCATTTTTGTCGATATTAAATTTATAAATATTTATTTTTATATTTAAAAAATATTATTTAAAAATAATTTATTATTAATATATTTAATGCCGGTTTATTAACATATTTAATATTGGTAAAGATTATAGAGGCTATAATATTTATGATCGTGAATGTAGGAATATCCGCTTTTATGAACGTGGCATGTTTTATTAAATAATAATTATAATGGGATCGATTTTTCGGTTAGAATTTTTCTTTATTATATCGGTGATGATGAAAACCTCGTTCATTTTTGTTTTTATGAAAATATATTTTAGGATCGAATATTTTTTTTTAAATTATTTTCGAGGCTTGATTTAATTGTTAATATTTAGGATATTATTGAAGTCGAAGAATCGGCTGCCAAATCGGTTTTTTTAATATATATTTTATGCCATAATAGATTCTTGATATTAATCGGGATTGAAACGAAACATATTAGCCGGAAGATTTGCTTGTGCATATTGCTTGAGCAATTTCCGAATTCTAATGGATGCATCCCGGTGGTCTCGGGACTTGACGGAAGATTTGATTCACGAGGACAAAGACCCCATTCGATGATGACCTCTATATATTTATATCCCATTTTGGCTTGAGGTCCGTTTTCGATAATATAAAACCTTTATATTCCCGATATTCCGTAAGTCGGCCTTTAGGATGCACCGCAATTTTGATTTCGGGGAATTTGCGCACTGGTGCTTCTTGCTTATTGGATTTAAATCTCAGAGGAGTAGCAATTGATTAGAATCGAATATCTGATGTTCCATGACTCTGGTGGTTACAACTTCATTACCTGCAAAT
Source organism: Durusdinium trenchii (assembly GCA_963970005.1). NCBI lineage: Eukaryota > Dinophyceae > Suessiales > Symbiodiniaceae > Durusdinium > Durusdinium trenchii. The sequence continues at coordinate 398,844 of CAXAMN010021407.1, read as the reverse complement.
AATATTTTTTGAATTGGAATATGTAATAATCCAAAATTGATTCCATTGGTGCACTGCATTGCGCATACAAGATGGAACGTATGAGTGCAGACGATTAATCTTTTGCAGATCTCATAGAGGTCTGTAGCTCGCATTTCAGCAAGCGGCCATAGACAGAGGAGGAGGACCGATTATCAGGCCACGTTCGGATTGGGTCGAAGATGGGAGCTTAATGATTAAGCTCGCCAAATTGACCTAATGTTAGGAGAACTAATTTAACCAATTGAATTTGGATCGAACCTTTTTTTCTTTGTTTAAGCGGGCCGCGGTTCGATCTTATCCCAGATATTGAAGTAGTTATTTAAAGATTGGCATGGATAGTGCGAGTAGGGTACAATAACCAAACTATTGAGACAATTCATGTTTTCAGCCGTGTTCGAAGAATTTGCGATTCGAATAGCCAAATTGCCCTTAATAAAACAAATTAATGATATATATATATATATATAATCAAATTCCATAGGATCGTTTAAAAATCCCATATATTTGATTTATATATATTATAAAATCAAATTCTTGAAATTTATAAAAATTTATTAATATTAATATCAATAATAATATAAGACCCCCATATATATATTTTTTAAAAAAAATCATTATTAATATAATTTGATATTTATCATTGGATTCGACAATATTCATTATGAATTAAAAATATATAATTTAAAATATATATTTAAAAAATATATAATAATATATATTATAAATTCAAAATTAATCAATTATATAAAATAATTTTATATATTAATAAATCAATTCCGATAAAATTTATTACGATTTAATATAAATTATTATTTCTTTTTAATATTAATATTTTTTTTTAAATTTAATAATATATATTAAATTATAATATATTTAAATCAAATCAAATAATATTCATTACCATAAACAATATATAATCAAAAATTATCAATATTTATTAGAATCGAGAATTAATAAATATATAATTTAACATCTATATTTAAATTCGAAAATAGATATTATATTAATAAATATATATATTTATATCTAAAATATAATAAATAGGCAATTTTAAAAAATCTATTAATCATTTTTCTAATATTTATTTTATTTAATATATATTTTAATAAATAAATAAAATCAAATTATATATATATTAAATTCATATCTATTATAATTTATATAAAATTCTATTCTATTTATTTATAAATATTAATATTTCAATTTTATATTTAATTTCATTTCTTAATTATCTATATAAATATATTATTGTAATATTTATTTTCGTATATAAATATAAATTATATATACATCCAATTATTTAGTATATCATTATTTTATATATTCATTTTTTAGAAAAAAAAACATCCTAATATATATTTTCAATATTATATATAATTAAATTCTTATAATATTATTATATTCATTCTAGATATATTAAAATATATATAAATTTAAGATATTTAATTCTATTTTAATTATCATCGATATAATAATTATAAAGAAAAATAATATAAATATATAATTAATTTCCAAAATGACAATTCCATGGGGGCCCGCTTCCAAATCTTCTTTAAATTCCAAGCACATTCAAACCATGCCAATATTGCTGCTAAACATAAAAAAGAAACAAAAATTAATTCAAAAAATTTAAATATTACATAGACAAATAATCAAGAAATAGACCATCTTCTAACGCGTTGCTAGCGAAAGAATATTCGTCGATTTCTATATCCTATTAGATGCTTATTTGTCCTATTTTCTTCTTCTTCTTATTAGGTATTATTTTTCTTTTTTGTTTATTATTTTAATTTATTTATTCTTTTTCCTATTCTCTGCTTATTAATTATCCTATTATAAAAACATAGATATCAATCTTTAATTCAAAATCAATACATATATTTATATATAAATTATCGATATTTAAGAAAAATTCATCGAATTACAATATATTTTAATCCTAAATCATTTATATCGACCTCTCATAATCAAAATAATCTATATTTATTATCATGGTGAATCGATATATTATTTGATGTCATTATTTCGTTTGTGTATTTCATGGAATGAAACATCGCATTTGGATCTAAGATTGTTTAGGTCAAAACCTCAAGCATCCCCAATAAGTAAATAATCTGACGAACCGGAGATGTAATATGAATCTATGCCGCACGCATTTGGGAAGCTCAATACTTACGAAGCTCTCAAATGCTGTTGATACAGGTCCGGTCCGCAATGTCGCTTTTGGTTTTGCAAACTACGTGTCAACACGGTGATCGTGATGAGTTAGTTGGCTCGGTGAGCCCCTTCATCGTGCTCGGTTTGGTCGGTTTTGACCCTTTTTGACCCAGTCAGGGCTCTTTCAGAGGGCTCCCGAGAGGGGATTGGTCATTGCCAAGCAAACGGTCGCAAAAAGGCCAGTCCAGCTTTGGAAAATACCACCCGATCGGAGTGTTCTGCGTAATTAGAGGTGATATGTAATGACCACCGTTATACATGAACAATGATGAACACATCAAATGAAGCATACATCTTGGATAAATCATGTAGTGTGAACAAAAATGAACAGGTTACGCAAAGAAAACGGACCAGGTGGAGTGCTGACTGTGGTATTTGTTTTATCTATCTTGGTCTTTTGACAGTCCACCCTCTACCCTTTCGACCAAATGCCGCTCACCAGCATTCTTCAGATGTAGATCGGTTGATGGAATGGCTTTACAACTGATCAGTTGACATGCGAAATTCCAACTTCCAAGGGAGTTTTCACTGGATTCTCTCTTCCAGCTCAACCGGCAATCCTTGTCAAACCTAGTATTGCTTTCATCGTGAAGCGAAGACAGGAGGACGGGTTTACCGTGCTCCACAGCTGCTAGGAATGGCCAGCAACCACTAAGCTTGAAAACAAATCATTTGATCTGCCATCACGCACATGTGGAGACTCCAAGTGAAGGCACGATCTCCGACCTGCAAAAGGTTCGCCACTTCGACACAGCAAGCTCCAGCGGTTTGGTTTGGGCCACTAGCATCCTGAACCCGGCAAAGCACATCGACTGGGAGCTGCTTCAGAAAATCCAACGAAACTAAAGATGTTCTTCGGACTGTCCATGCTCTCCGATCCAAAAGGAATCTCCGAATCACTACTCCCGGATCCACCTGTGATGACATGCACATAAAAGCACGACCCAGAATACCAAGCATTCATTCGCTGCAACCTGGAAGAAATCCGTCGCCAGAAACCAATGACATACATCAAAATACCGTGGCTTTCCTTCTCTCAGGTGGGGTAGGATTGTTCGAACTGTAGGTGTGATTGTGGCATTCGATGTTTGACTGCCTGGATTTCCCGGTTAATCGGTTGCTTGCTTGGGTTGGGCTTCATCATGCTCCATCTTGCAGGGGAGATGCTTGCTGAACCAAGTAGTTTGAGAGCCATGCAGCAAACCAGCATGATACCTTTAAAGGTATCATTAGAGTCTAGCAAGCGGTTGGGTAGCTCCCTGTACCTCCTTGGCTCCCTGTTTAATGGGGAATATGGATACTCCGACTCCGAATCGCTCCAGTGAGCCAACACAACCACAAAAATTCCCCGTACTCCTCGAGACAATAGAAATCTAACACCCACCGGTCAGGGTCGAAACAAATGTCCAGCGCGGCGAGACGAGCAACTGGGCAACAGCTGGTATTACAATGCAACACAGAACTCAGCGTACCATGACGCACCCACCTCCACGAATCAAGCGATGGCCTCCACCCTAGTATAGCGATGACCTCCAACCCTGCTAGCGATGGCCTCACTGAATCAACTGTTGAACACCTTCTTATAATGTTTGAACCACCGCCTGCTCCCCCCCGATCGCCCCTGGCTCTGGTCTATTTCTTTTCCAGGAGGTCGTTGCCTGGCAGCCCCCCCCTATATATATACAGTGTACATATGTATACATATATCTGTGTGTGTGCAAAAATATAACATATTGATCCACACCCCATTGGGCTCCCCAACAATTCCGCGCCACAGAGACCCACGAGCCCATCGCCGATGCTCTGGTCACGGGTCTTGCAAGAGACCTGGTCACGGGTCGGCCAGGCCACACGACGTGTGGCGCACCACGTCCGGTTAAGCGGTGGTATGTCGGGGTCACCTGGCTGGTTTCGCCCCAGCCCACAACCCACCACGATCAGGGACCTCCAGACACACCCCGAAAGAATGTCCAGGTAGGTGTGTGAGATTGTGTGTGTGGAAACCTTGGAATCAAAGATCTGCTGTGAGACCGTGTGTCATTTTGCCACAAAAAGTGCGGCATGATTGTCCAACTGCACCGAACGAAGCTACCCCGAGTCTGACTAACTCGACCTACCTGCTCAAGACACGAAACTTGCATTGCTGAGGCCCTCTTTTACATCTTTTACCGGTACGTACCACATTTCCAACTAAGTGGATAGCAGCTCAGGAACCAAACTGCTTCTTTTCCCAACTCTTCTGCCGTTTCGATCTTTCGACCCCCCACGACTCTCTCCAAATACTGCCCCCGCGCGCTGATTTGTGACGACGCCCGATATGCGCGCCATCTGTTCACTCGCGCCTCCCTGCCATTGAAGCCGTACTTGGCCATCTCCCCCGCATTGCCCCGGTGGTCGTCGAAGAGCCACACCTCGCGAAGGCGAAGGGCAGGCGTTTAGGCGTTGCGTCGCGCTGGCGCGGGTGCCGCGGTCATCGGCAATTTGATCTTCTTTGCCAAAGCCAGACAATGGGTGGTCTTTTTGGAACTGCATGGAACTTACAGGAAAAGCAATTCTGGGAAATTCCAAATGACTTCAGGATGACGGACATCGGTTGATGAGGAGAAATATGGAGAAATCCCAAGGACGAAATCTGGGGTCGTCAACCGGGAGTCGACCAGAGCTTGACCTCGTAGGTCGTGTCCCGGGGGTATCCTGCCTTTGACTCACAGCCATCTCTTTCGGAGGAAACCATAGAAGTTCAGTGGGATGTATCTAGCCAAGCGAGTTCGTTGCGCTCTGCGCATGTATTCTTGCTCCAGCAAAGGTCAAGAATGGATCCTACACACGAGGGGGTCTTTGGACTTGACCCCACGTTATGTTCTGAAAAACACATATATATATATTTATATTATATACTATATTATATATTATATATATTGTGTATTATATATATATATATTATATATACTGAGTATTAATGAGTTGCCACAGGAACCTTTGCAGCTGTTGACAAACACTCAGGACTACCAACGCTCTAAAAAAAGGCTTTCCAAGCTGGCCTGAAGGAGCTAGTTGGAGTAACACAGGCTTTCTGGTGTCAAACTCGATGGAGGAGCGAGTTGGTGCCCCGCCCAAAGGCCTTGTCTGCTGGGATGTTTGCTTTCTTGCCCTCAGGGCTGTTGAGCCTCAGGTGACAGGGGTTGTCTAAAACAAGGACTCTTCTTCCCTCAGCATATTGCCTGTTGGAAGCCCTGGGCCTTGTTGGTTTATATTTATCCAATAGTTGAATCCGTTCTCATCTGTGAATCCCGGTCGAAGGATGCAATCTCGCAAGGATCCGCAGATCTGACATGGCCGAGTGTCAAATATAGGAGCCCTTGATAGCTCTTGGAGGGCACTAAACCCATCCCAATGCATTGCATGACATATGTTTGAGTTGTTTGAGTCCTTAAAACCACTGGGACTCCCAACAATGCGGTGGGAGTCCAGTCCTTCCACTCGACTCCACTGGGTGTCGCACAAATTGAGCCTCGCTTCAAACTTTGCTTGGAGTGTTTGGAGTGTACTGAGGTCAGCACCAATCGAAGATCTTCTTCGCCACATCACCCTGCGAACCGCTGGGACGCGCGGTGGGAAGGGGCGCGGGAGTGGACATGAGCACATGCCCGAGACTCTGCACGAGGATTGCTGTGTACAGTTCCAACGGTTGGGGTCTTCAAACCAAAGAAGTGAATGTAGAATGGGCACCCCTGTCCTCATCTATCCCCAGAATGCACCACAATACACCCGAGAGAGGTTGAGAGATGTTGAGAGATTGTCGTAACTCCTGAGCCAAGGAGTGTTTCATCCTTGCATGGGAGTAGTTCACACCAGGAACCTCGACGCCAGTCGACACGGATAGAGCAACGGGCAAGTTCCGCGCCTTCTGTGGGTCTGGGGTGAAGACAATCTTCAGAGAGCTCACATCACCCGCCAAATTGGCATACTGACCTGAACCAACTGGTCGATACAGATGGACGGCTGAGGGATGCGGATGGGGCCTGTAAGTGACCGGGAATCCAACACTGCTGGCCCTATCTTACTAGTCACTAATATGATCTTAGTTCTACCCCCACAAACTAACATGGAAAATGAGAATTGACCGGTGGAAGACCATTTTCCTCTACTACAACCCAGTGGCTTTGGAGTTCCTAGTATATTTACCTCTGCAGGGGAGTGGTGTTTACAAACATTCTGAAGCTATGCTCTCTCCAACTCAATTTGCAGTGGAACATCGCCTAGCAGTCCATGTCGCAGCCCCAAAACCGCGGGCCCCGGTGTGGGCCGGCTGGGGAGGTCCAAGGTGCACCATCGATCTTAGCACGTTCCAGCAAGGGCTAGGCGGCTAGAGGTAAGGACCCATGTTAGACCCGCCAAGTGGAGTAGCTCCACTACCTGGATCACCTCTACCCTCCACAAGGCACCTCGCCCGGACTGCCGGTCGCGCGAAACCCGAGCCGCCCCGGTCGCCAAAGCGAGTGTCCCAGCCAAAGGTGTCGCCCCCCGATTTGATCGGGGGAGTTGCCCTTCAAGTGCTCCTCAGGTGCAGACGACGTGACCGGGCGCGGTGCCGCCCTTCGGACCAAACCCGCGTGACGCACGACCCCTTCGGAGACTTGTTCAGAGAAGAAGACTCACTGCCTGGCAATGGAAAAAGGGCGACCAGCAGTGGTTTGACCACCAGGGTCCAGCAGCGCAAACCTGGTGCGATATTAGATGTTAAGAACTAAATCATCTTAAACAATTCTTAAACATAGTAATTTTAACTGTATATATGTATATATTATACTAAATCTATTTATATATGTATACAAACGCGAAACTTGTGGCGTCACCCTTGATCGCACCAAAACGGAAGGAGTCGAGCAGCCAAGCTCGGGAGTCCAGTGGTTTTGGGCAAAGGGGAAAACTCCCGGGAAAAGCGCAGAGGAAAGCATCAGGGTACAGCAGCTGTCTGATCCTGACAGAACTGCAACTTGCTTGCTAGGAGTGAGTGCAGAAAAAAACATGATGTGTGCAATATTGTGCAATTAAATACCTGGCCTGTTTGCAAACCTGGCCTGTTTGCATCGAGAGTTTGTAGATAACCCAGTCGTGAGCACGGTCAGTTCTTAGAAGCAAATCACCTGCAAATGCCCCACCCAGGAAAACCAAACTCTTCGGGTTCGACAGGTGTTCAGGTGGATTGAAACGGGCTACACAGAGTGGTCTGGCTACGCCATAGACTGGACTGGTCCGGTGCAGAAGAAGCTGCAAGGGTAGGGTTCCAAACTGGATCTTTATTGAAAACCAAGGTTTCTAATTCCTCACTTGGGTGGAACCTACCCCCCTCAGGCCCCCCCTTGGACTTCAAGAAACCAAAAAGCATCAAGAAGCCACAAGTCTCAGCTCCAAGAGTCAAAGAGCACCTGCTTCTCATCGTCGCCACTGGCCTCGGGGTTAGTTAGTTCGTTGCTCCTCAGATCCAACTTACCCATCCTTCCCGCGAGGGGGGGGCGGTTCCCTGTTTATTACTCAGAGGTGGTCATTTATGGACAGTACACACTGGCACCAGACGCCGTTCGTCCACTCCAGCCCATCACCCTGCCAGATCAGTCGAATCCGCAGTCCAAGGGTCCGTCCTTCCCTTTCCGTTTAGGAACTGGGTCCGGCACGGTGAGATCCTCTTGGAGAAGGAGATCAGCAGGTTTGATCACGATGAAAACAGGGTGTAGTAGTGTAATCTGATTTGGGGGGTACGGGTATCATTTACCCCTCCAGATTCACGTGATTTTTTGTTAATTTGGTTTGGTATCAACTTCTGGGTTTGGATCGGATCATGGAAGACTTTGAACCTCAGCTTCACCCTCTAACAAACGAAGGGGAAAAATGATCGTTGAGACACTCTTTCCCCAGCTCCATTTCGCCGTTGGATTCATACCGATACCCCCAACATCCCCCAACACCATCCTCCACTCCACCGTTTTTTGGGACGAATTCTAAAACCATGACCGGCCTTCAACTAAGTCTTTTTTGGCATCTACAAACTCCCCCAAAAGGAGGTTCCCCAACCATGGCACACCCCGCCGCCCTCTTGGGGCTTCCCCACTCCACCGGCCGAGATCACGCCTCAGCCAGCCGTGTGGAAGAAGGTCGGTTCCGTCGTGGAAAGGTCGCATTCGGATGGACGGGTCGGGCTCCACATGGTGGAAGGACTGTGGGGGACAAGTCACATGTGACAAAAAAAAGGCGATTCAAGCACAACAAGCATGTCTTGAAACCGAACAAAGGGCAACACCCGTTCGGGATCGGACGTCGATGGTCAAGGGTTGGATCATGGACCCGCGTCGCCGGCGGGCCGCGAGGCGAAATGACTGATCAGCAAAAGGAGTTGGATGCACATAAGTAGCTTGGGGAAGAGTGGATTCCGCGTTTTCAATCATTGTATAGGCATAATTACATTGGGGAGCAGTGAAAACCCGTGCACTTCCCAATTGACACTTCAACAGTCAATTCAAGTTGCCCCCCAACTATCAAGGTTTTGGAAGCTTGGAGGGCTATGTAATCCATTACTTGCAAGCAACAGAAGACATTAGATACCGAGCATTATTATCCCCCCAGCCCATCCCCACCTACCCCGCCGTACAGACCATCGTGCACTGATTCTTCTCTTTTATCGTGCATCAACTACACTTTCCTCATGCATCGTAGACAACGATGTCTTCCAGTTACGTAGACATGACGCGAAGATCATCCGTTGAATCATTTGATACCCACCGTTATGAGCCTTCCAATGACGTCGCTGAAGTTGTTGTTAAATCAATGACAATGTCCAAAAAAGGTCACAACACCATGGTCCGTTCTGGGCGGTGGTCCAACTACCAAAGCATGGTACAATCAACGGTCTCCCGTCCGTCTTTGTCTTCATACGCAATTTCAATGGGGGAGCATCCAAATTCTTGAGTCACAGCCAACCACTTGGATGACTAATTTGGATGACTCCTTAGTTTGGATACTATTGAAAACCTGTTGGTTTTCTCCGTGGATATCCCTGGATGGCTTTCTTTAAAGCCTCGTTACTGGATGGCTTTCTCTAAAGCCTCGCCACCACAGGTTCTAATCGAAAGGATCCTTTCTATTTAGTCGAAACTGGTGCCATCGTGACAAAAAAGAAATGCCTTCTAACACCAACCAAAAGTTCCATCCCATCACACATCGCCTCCTTCATCCTTCGCCAAGTCGTGGAAGTGCCCCAGCAACACCCAACAAGCGACTGCTGTTTCGCATCCCACGTCCATCGAACCGAGTGAAAACTAACACGTGTGCCTTCTCGCGTCCCCTTCCCGTCGGGGTCCGTCTTCGCTGAGCTGCCCCTGTAGCAGTTCTGCTTGACACAGAAGGTCTCCTGTAAATTCAGCGCCACTTCCTGGCGTGTGGGGGGCCAACCAGGTCCTTGGGGTGGGATTTGGGCCATAAAAGACATGGCCAGTGGAAAGAACATGACAATACAAACACACTGCCGCTGTGTGGCGCCCCCCACTGCCGCTGTGTGGCACCCCCCACTGCGGCTGTGCAAAAGGTTGACAATACGACCTATTTCTCGGTGGATCTCAGTGTCTGAGCCTCTGCAGATGGATTTGATGGTGCTGAGACTGCCAGGCCCTGTGCCATTGGGGCTAATCTCCACATGTCTATCGTTGTTATCTATCTATATGTCTGTCTGGTCTGGTCTGGTCTGGTCCTGTCCTTCCTGTCTGGTCTGTCGGTCTGTCGGTCCGTCTGACTGTCTGATCTCTGTCTGATCTACTGATCTATGTCTGATCTACTACATCTGATCTACTACATCTGATCTCTATCTGATGTATATATGGATCTGGTGTATCTGCTCTATCTCCTCTCTATCTGATCTATCTATCTACCTGCCTACCCACCTACCTACCTATCTATTTATCCCTGTCTGCCATCAATCAACGCCGGCCTCGTGTCCACACGAGAAAACAAGACATGCCTTGCATGACGGACAGTCGAAGACGACCTCCCTTGTACGCGTAGTCAAGGACGACTTTGCCTGAAAAATGGCGAAAGACGGACAAAGCTGAGCTTAGCTTTCGATGGAAGCACTGACCTACCAAGTGTCCCTATGGACAACTTTCAGGATCACTGGATGATCCATGGATGGATCATACTATGGATCATAGGATCTTTCAAGTGCCGTATTCTCGCTCACCATGGAAACCATGACGTTGGACGACTGGATTTCTTTTCGGTGCGACTCGAAGTTCGACCGTGTGAACCACCGGCCCGAAGCGGAGAGAGGCTTGGGTATATGTCCCAAACATCCTGGGCCCGAACGGTGGATGATGATGATGGTTTGTATAGTTTTTAGCCTTGGTTCCATCATTGTTAGTACTATATATACAGTAATTGTTTACTGGATGATACAGGTAATAGGACACCCCCAACATGTGGATAGAACTCGACAGCTCAGGGTTGTTGGCTCTTTAGCTGCCTCCTTGAGTGAGAAAACGTCAGTGAAGCTTTTTGGAAGTATATATCCCTTGTGACGTACAATGGCATGCCTAAGGCATACCAGTAGCGCCGAACAGAGGACCCTTTTGCGACAATTCCAAGCAGGTGGCTTTCACTATCTTTCGCTCCACATGGACCATGATTCTTCCAAGTGGTGTACCCATTTTGGCCCAGTTGGCAAGACATCGAGACTGTAAAGTCTCCTGCCTTTTCGGGTCTTGAAAAAGCGTGGCAAGTTTGATGTTTGTTTCAGCTTGCATGAAGGTTGAAAAGAACAACTGGCCCTCGACCCCCAAGGTGTGAGATATCTTTTTTAAACATGGAGGTTTATAACCATAAAACAAATAAGCCACAAATCCATCGCACCCGATCTTATTTCTGCTATATACTTAGGTGGGTGTGATGCCATCGGGTATCATCATGAATTCAATAATATTAGAGTCTTCCAGAAAAATGTGTCTGTGTGAAGCATCCAGATACAGAACGCAAAAGAGGTGGCACAAACATGAACAAACACCCCTTAACCTCTAAGGTGCTCTGTTCATAGGCACCCCAAACACGGGGTCCCCTGGTAGACAACTGTTTTCAGTTTTCAGTATGGCCCTCAGCCCCCGTGCTGCACCCTCCCCCACCATGTGCTGCGTGCCCCGGCCGTCGACTTCCGGCGCATACTGCGGCCGTCGAGGTTCCGCCGTCGAGAGTGTGGACCAATCCCTCCACAGACCCTCTGAGGTCTGGTGATTGGCGCCAGGAGGGTCCAATCACCGTACCTCAGAGGGTATGTGGATGTCCTGAAGGGGCCGAACACGGCAGGGAATGATCGCATTTCAGGCCACCCCTGCAGTCAAGTAGCAATCTACAGTCGTGAGTAGCTGGAGGATCCTTTTGCTCCAAGTTTCAGGGTGCTGAACGTGGTAAGTAGCTGGAGCGGTTGTCTTGAAAAAAGACAACAGCTCTCAACTGATTGCTTACTTTGGGCGGCAATCACTGTGGACATTTGATGTTTTTTTGGTGACCCACTGGTCCCTCAACTAAGTAACTATAACTTGATATAATTTGATGGATGATATTGGATGGTTCTTACCACGGACGATTCACCACACCACCCGTGGTCTTAAGCATGGTCTTTTCTGGAACCTTCAGGAGGAGGTATGGTACATGGATGCGCATGGTGTCCGATGGTGTCCGTTCCCTTCGGTGCGGCGTGGGCGTGGGGTGTCGGCCTGTCCTTGGGTGACTGGATGAGGTCAGACCACCGCTCTGTCTCGGATGGGACGAAGGTCACATCGGTTTCCCCAAAGGTGGTGGCTCCAAGTCTCCACAAGTTCGAACGAAACAGACAATGCCCTTGAGTGTGCCACACTGTGTGCAGTAATAGGCCAGCGGTGATGTGGGGGCATATATTCCAGTCCCATGGAGTGTCTGGGCAGTAGTATGCAGTATACTATTTATAGTATATAGATGTATATAGACTAATACTAGTCCAGAACCGAAAGAGTGCCACATCGAGCCATATCTCAAAAAGATCCAGGACCCTCACCAACTGCTACATGTTTCTTCGGTCCAAAACCCCAGTCGTAAGGGTCAAAACCCTGGCAAACTGATGATCCTTTCTGAGGTTGGAAGAGAGAATCTTCTAAGAAAGTCGTTCCATGCTCGAAGACACCGAACCCCGGAGATTCCAAGAAGGGTGTCAGTGTCAGTTCTCCACCGGACTGCGACTTTCTCGCCGTTGGGAAGACCCCTCCGAAGCCGAAGAGGCTTACGGCTCCGTCCAGCCACTTCACCCATCCGCATATATGGTTTCCCCTCTCGGACACAGACCGGCCCAGTGAAACAACCCCATATTTGTCCGCAGATTGATCAGCCATTATTGATCAGTTCAACCATGTTCAACCCATCCCACTGTGACCGGGCTCTCCGTGTCTCCGTGTCTGACCGGTGCCGCCTGGGTCTGGGGGCACTGCGGGTCGTTGGGAGCATCGGTGGTGAGCTGCCTGTGTGGGCGCGGGGGCATCGCCTAACCCCCCACAGACCAGGTGCAGTGTGGAGGTTGACCAAAAACATGACTTTAAATAACTATACGCAATGTTCCCCTCCATCTGGAGATCTAAAACCATTGGGTCTTATGAAGCTCATTCGGCCAGATGAAGGGATGGTTGGATATGATATACACGTACAATATGTAAAAACGATGCTGATAGACAACCAGTGCATATGTCCTGGCCAACCCCCCGCATGCACACCTCAAAATACGATATGCCATGATATGCCACCAGTTCAAACACTGCCAATTCGCATTGATCCAACTCTTTCAAGCTCTTTTTACCACCTCCAAGCACATCTCATCTGAATTCGACCACACCGCTTCTTTTTGACCAGCGCTGCTGGAGACCGGACTCTTTCCATGGCCAAGACATTCATCCAACCTGCGCCTCACCAACCTGGCCAAAGACCCTTTCAGAAAGCCGCAGAGGTGTCCGTCGCGGAAAGCACCACCAATCTCGGCCGGGACCATGACCCCCACCTTCGCCCAGGTTGGTCCAGAAGCCCTGGACCCCAAAACCCTCGGGTCCGGCGTTGGACGCGTCGCCCAGGTGGTTCTTCGCTCCGTCGACCTCGTCCAACGCGGGTCCTCCAGGACTTCAATCCTTCGGTGGGCGGCTGCGGGAGAAAGGCCGCCGGCTGCGGTGTGCCGGCTGCCGCGGCCGGCTGCCGTGTGCGGAGTTCAGCAAACGACCTCGGGTGGCTCGCACTCTTCGACCACGGGAGCTCCAGGAATGCACATCTCCTTGGAGCTCCTGGAGTGAAAGGACGAAAACAAAAACCTGGTTGAGCATGGGAGAGGGTCACAAAGGGGAGTGATACGGAGAAAAGGAAGATTGGTTGAAGATGGTTGAAGTACATTGAGATGAATGAGCTTGGACAGAGTCTTGTTTCAAGATGAGTTGATTCCAGCGTGTTTAGCTGTTGGTTTATGGATCATGCGGTGCAAGTGGAATCGGGGGCACAAGGCTCATGAAAATCCCTATTTACTACAAGAGCCTACAAATCTTCCTCATGTAGTATCGACTTCAGGAGTCTGAACCCATTAAGGATCTGTACAAACGGACACGAATAGGCAGTCTCTGTCAAAAATGGATAGAACACAAAATAACCAACATTCGCACAGAACCTATAGACTTGTCTCCTCACTTCTTTGCTCGACTCAGCTTTTTTCCAAAAGTCCGTGGCCAGACCATCTGCAACATCAGTCTGGAGGAGCATTCAATGTGGAATATCCCGCATGCCAGGAAAAGAGCAGAACTCCCAACTTTAATGGATGCGCACTAGCTCTCTGCTTCAGGTCTGTTGCAGGTGTTTCTCAAACAACTCTGCACAGCAGGTCTGTGGCAAATAGATCATACGGGTACACCTGTGATCCAAATGGCCCTCCAGGACTCCCATGGACCCCACCCGGCGACCGTGTCAAAGCCTCGCACGCGAGAAGCGCACGGTCCATGTCCAGCCTCTCGGCGACGTACTTCAGCACTTCCCGACAGTCCGTGGTGCCTGGTGGGGGAGAAAAGCACCATCCACAGTGGCTGAACTACGGTCCACAGATCGGTATAGATCGAATCCTGCCACCTCTATAGAAGTTGGCGGACAAGCCTTGGTGGAGGAGAATGTCATTTTTGTGTTTTGGCACCCTGGTGGTCTGTAATCCTGTGGAGGAACTGCAAGGACGTGTTGTTTTCACATGGTTTCATGATACCAAAGAAAACCAGGCAACACTGCTTCCGTCTGCGGTCGCAATCCACATTGGCATGCAGCTATTCGTTCCACTTAGCACCTCAAAGTGAATTTGTTCTCTCTTGATGCAAATGGTTTTCCCAAAAATCAAGTGGAAGGAAGCTTGCGCAACCTGTCACTACTCTGAAACCAAATCTGTTTCTCCTTTCTTAAAGTGGTGCCAAACTCTCTCGAAACAACCTCCCTTTGCAGGGGATCCAGATACCACGATTTCGCTGGTAACCAGGGGTTTCAAAGACTGGAGCCATAGACCGAACAAAACCCTGGTGCCTTTGCCTGGGATCCGCAGGGTCCCTCCCCACGGCACAGCCACACCACAGTGGTGGGTGTGCCTTTTTCTCAGACGACCTTTAGCCCATCATACGCTCACTGGAATCACCGGGATGATGGGGATCTATGTTCACGAGAAAAACCCACATAAACGGTCTAAACGGTCTGATGTGGGATCTACTCGAAGAAAGCGCCACAACAGTTCTCGATGACGTGGAGAAAAACCTGATGACCCAAACACTCCATGGGACTGGAATATCTGCCGCCCCAGAAAGACCCCCGCACCACCGCAGGGATCGGCAAGTATGGCACACATGGAGTGTCTATACCTTCACCCGCAGGGTCCCAGGTGATCTTCATGACCGGCGTTGATCCGGTTTCGCTGCTCACAACTGCACGGCCCAGCGTGGCGTCGCGTAAAGTCGCGCGTGGCCTTCACGTTCCAAGCCAAAGGTCTTCAACATGAAATCCCAGTCCTCGTCCCGAGGTCTGGGCCGGTCAAAGTAATCCCAGTGCCAAACCAAATCCTACCATGCCATCACAAGTCTTATACATTGTTGTTGGTCATTGGGATCGCCAAAAGCAATCCAGAATCCATGTCATTTAACCTTGCCATAGATCAATCCACATCCTTGATCTTCACCGTCAAATCTAAAATGAACTCATCCACCGATCCACCTTTTTAAATGAACCCACCCACCTTTTTCACCACTGAGGAAGGGTCTTCCATGCTAAAGCCCACTGTCCAGATCGGTGGATGAGCACCCGGGTAATTAGTCTTAGAAGCATTTAGAAGCTATAGATTCTTGTGCCACACCGGCCTACACCCAAAGAACGCGACCGTAGTTTTTGAATTGGGGGGGCCATTTTGTATTATTTCTGTGGAAAGGGATGATTGAATAAGCAAATCATGTGGATCCTTGTTCACTCACGCATTGGACTGGGAGCTGTCACACCTTGCCATATTCCCAGTAGTCACCGCTGAATCTCAGTTGCCCATCGTGGGACCTGTGAATCGCGGATAGACAGCGGTCCTTCGAACGGCCTGCAAAGTGATAAAGCATCGCAGGATCCTGGGCGACCGGTGATCAACCAGGTGAGGACCGGGATGGATCGCCCAGGTGGAGGGTGTTTCCGATGTGGACCGATGTCCGTGGGTGAAGACATGCTTCCGACTGTGCATACGCGCACACACACAATGCACAGGAATGCATTCCATGGGGTCTAGTCATGGGAGCTGCCAGTGTCGGTATTTCTGAATGTTCTTGTTTTCGTTCAGGGATTGTATAAGAAATTATACGGTTGATCTGGCTTACTCGCAGGGACACCGATAGTGTAGCTCATGACATTCGGAACCTGCTTGAAACCTGCCTGAATGGATTCTGATCGATGTTCCATTGACGATCAAACATCACCTTGGATATCCTTGGTACATGCCCTCTCACCAATGGGATCCTTGGACCTAACTCCACATCTTCAGCTTAGCTGGGAGCTTGAACGGCCTGCTCTCGGATGCTCAGAACGGGGATTTACTGTAATCCGTTCCAAGCCCTTGACCTTCCAAGCCCTTCATCACTTTTGCGGTTTGGCCATCGGGACACGGATAAGCCGCGGGCGCCCACCACATGGTTCACGTCCTGCAGGCGCGGGTCCACGAACCTGGCTGGTGCGGGAGGCGGGGGGGGGGGGCGAATCGATGGCACCAGTTGGTGAAACACCAAGATCAATCTAAGTCTGTGTGTAGAGTGGAAGCCTGATTTCATGTCATCGCAGAGTCGCTCGTTTGACTTCGACTTCATTGTGGAAGCGGCGGTCGTTTCAGCAATCTGCTCTGGCCGATCGGCAGCCGGATGTGTTGGGATGTGTTGGGGCAGGAAAGAGCAAACTGGAAGATGTTCAGATCCTTTCCAGCAAACCACTAAACAGAAAGTGTCATATGAAGTAGACACTCATTCTTACTCTTGTCAGAGTCATAGGTCTTTCGTGTGCGTTTCTATAGAATTCAACTTCATTTACTGATAGCAAATCAAACAAGTGTGCATTGATTGCAAACAAATAAACAGAATACCAGCATGCAGCATGCAGTAGACTAAATCGACACTCTTCAGAAACATGTTTGAAATTCACTTCACTTCTCCCTTGAGTTCAATCTTTGCAGGACATCTGTGCTGTTCTTGACCCCCATCAGAGAGCTATTCCACCTGCTACACGGTCAAGCAACATCAACTGGATGTTACATGTTTTGCTAGAAACACCAACGCTACCTGGACCTCTTTTTCTCCATTCCCATTTCCACTCCTCACCGCGCATGCCGCGCCGCGCATGCCGCGCCGCGGACGCGTGCGGCATTTCGCGTTCGGCTGGCGACCTGATGACCTGGGAGCGTCGATGGCCGAAGGGCCCCGCGAGAGCTTCACTCTGGCGCCACCAGCACATGGCATAGCGCGCCAGCTCGTGGTTCCTGGCAGAGCGGTCTGCGCGGTCGTCCGCGTGGTTCCAGGGCCGGCCGAAGGGGCGGGCGCTGGTATGTTGATAGAAGAACAGGGTGGAAAGTCGTTAAAACATTCTGAGCATGAATGACAAATCATGAGGAAAACATGGAAAAACTCTGACAGCAAGACTATAGTATGTAAGATTAGTCCAATCTATGCCAATCTACGTTCAAAGACCTCTCCTGTAAGTCTGGTGACTTTACTGCAACCCCCTCACCAATCTCATTTCAAGCCATCCCAATTCCACCCCACCCCGGCGCCCCACGTGGAGCACAGACATCTCTCTTGCTAAGCGTCCCTTGCGCGTTGGGAAACAAATATTGGGCGCATTCAGAGTCGTAGCTCTCCTCGGTGACCACCGAGTGACTGCGTGACTGCACCGAGGTCCACGGGTTCCGCGGACGTAAGACGGAAGCTCCAACGCTGCTCCACAGGTTCAGTGGGTGTTCTTTTCAACACCCCCCCCCAAAAAAGAAACATGAACATGATTTTGGGGACATGTGCATCCATTTGATGTTGGAAAGACAGAGTGAGGTTGGTTTAGGTTTAGGTGGTGGTTGGAAACCCCGGCATCCGTTTGTTGGACAAAAAGGAGTGGCAGTCGCCCTGGAACTTTGGGGTGAGCCGAGCTGCAAGTGGCGCCTTAACTTGTAGTGGATTGAGAGTAGATGGCAAAGACCTGGGAGATGGTTATATAATACTGGTTTATATGGACCCCCATCTTTTCAGGACATCATGGGGTCTGTGCCATCGAACCTCTGAAACCACGTAGTAGGTTGACCTTCTGTGTGTTTTTTGTTTTGTTTTTTTCTAGGCAAAAAACAATACACCATTGGGTTAGTGAAGATCTCGTGCGATTCCGACTCTTCTGTGTATGAAGGATGGATGTGGCGGACGATGACACGAGTCGGGTTATCGACAGGACATCAACCTGAAACAATGGCCTCCCTGCCAAACCGTGGTGCCCAAAGTGGACGTCTTCAAACTAGGAACTCCACATGAATAGATATGTGCTAGTAAACACGGAAGTCAAAAAAACAATATTTATAATGTATTCAGGTGAAAGGATGAATGAGCATGTGTATCTACCATTCAGTTATCATTCCAAGGTGATTAGGCTGAAACTATTTGCAACATGACCTCTGCAGTGGAATTTGCTGTCTGAGCATCGTTTCCATCTGCCGCC
Organism: Durusdinium trenchii; assembly: GCA_963970005.1. Taxonomy (NCBI): domain Eukaryota; class Dinophyceae; order Suessiales; family Symbiodiniaceae; genus Durusdinium; species Durusdinium trenchii. The sequence goes on along the minus strand of CAXAMN010021407.1, from coordinate 380,337 downwards.
GCCTGCGAAGATTGCGCACACCACGTACTCTTGGTATCAGTCCAGTTGAACAAGCCGAGCAATGCACATATTTGTATGGAGCTTTCCGAGCCCCTTTCCAAAACGACTTGATGCTGTTGTTGTTGTTGTCGTCGTCCATGTTCACCAACAATAAATGTTTCAAATGCTTCAAACAAATCCCCGCTCCAAGGCTTAAAGGCGATGGCTTTAAGCAACTTAGCAGGCAGTATCCCCTAGTCTTCTGAATACACCCTTTAGCCGTTCATGCCCTTTCTCACCCTTTTTGGCACTAATCGCCTTCTTCCATTTCGTTCCATCCGGCGACATCCGCAGATTCCATCGGATTCCATCGGCCTCCAAGCCCAAAACTTCCAGTACGGTCTCATCGAAAGGGCCCTGGTCATGCTCCATGGTGTGAAACCACTTGGCCTAGCCGTCTGGCTCGCGCCGGTTCCGACCGGTTCCGCATGGGAGCGAGAACCCGCCATGAAGGTGGGATGCCGGGGACCCCCGATCTGGGCTTTCCGATCTGGGTGTGTGTAGCTCAAGTCAGGGAGACCGACACCCCGGCAAATGCCGACCTGGTTGGGGAGACGGACGTCGACCAGCCTACCTAGCCCGAAGGTGAGAAAGGGTCTCCCCCCCCCAAAAAAATATACATAGGCTATCCGTCTCAACCAATCCGTGCAACCTCCCGCTGCAACCCGAAGTGGCAGGGGGAACTGGTCGGATCCACTCCGGTGAGATGAGAATCCAGAGTTCAACCGAAGTCCCTTAGAAAGGGTACACCGGGAAGATGAACCTGGAACCGGGCGACCGGCATGGACCAGGCTGGAAGACGATTTTCCTCTACAACCCAGTGGTTTTCAGGTTCCATGTTAATCTTCCAGGGTGTATGATTTTCCAATAACAGTGTCTACCATTTTAAAAAGGAATCTCTCTGAAACCAACAGGTTGGCTGCTTCCCCGAAGTATATTACGGTGACCGACGCACGGAAACGACAACTGACATGGTTACCCCATGTTACCACCGTCGCAATCAAAGTGACTGGGATATGTAGAGAGTGCTGCACAGCTAGAAAAAATCATGTGATCGCTGAACCGCAGCTGCGCTGCACCTTCCAATGCCGAAATTGTGTGTCAGCGACAAACAACTTCTGGGTCTGGTTGATTGATGTTGATTGATCAAATCCTGCACTGCTACCTACACATGTTTCATCAAAATACACAATCAGCGTGCCACCAGCAAATGAAATGTCTGGAAGAGTTTATCATCTGTCTTCATGAAAAACAAGTCCTGCACGTGATTAACAAAAAGGCCAAAAAGGTTCTACACGGTTCTGAGTGGCACAACAGGGTGCAATAACCAATCCAAAAGAAGCCCGAAAAGCCGGGGGACGGGGGGGGCAAGGAACACCAGATTCCTTCGCTGTGGCAGCCAGCCACTTCAAGAAAAGAGGCTGGCGCCTTCTCTAGCAAGAGCGACAGGAAGAAGCGCCCACGGCGCGAGTTCCGCAGTAGGGCCACGCCATTGTTCAAAGTCTGTGGACCTGGAGGGTGTTCACAAAACGAAGCATGGCACGATCCTGTGACTCGGAAACGAAAACGGTGGATGATTATATGTTCATGTGGATTCAGATATGCAGATGAGCATCTGGGATATGTTTAGACACACATGCTGTTTGATTTGCAGTAGAGGTCCAAAAACACCGCTCCGAACATATCATATATAGAAATTGATGTACAATGTAAATATATATACATTAAAATACACGAAATATCACTAAATACCCAACAATCTATTGGCTAATAGGGGCATGAGTGCCAGGTGCTGCAGGAGAGTTTCTATCAACTGGCGGCTTGCCTGGTGAGCTTCATCCGACCTCCAAGCCTTTCTCTGTGCCACTAAGCACATGATCCTTCAGGGGTTTCTTACCTCGGGCAAAGTTTTTGACCAAACACCATGGCGCCAGGCTCTTCAAAAACTCACAAGGATTCCCACTCCCCGAATTTCAGCCTAAGAGGTGCCCAACACTTTCTAAGATTTTCCGGCCATCAACTCCAATCCATGTGTGATTTACATGGAGTCTCAAATCCGAAGTGCTTGGCAAAACCTCCGCAAAAAAAAAAGAACGTCTCCCTGGCATTGAAAACTGCTGCTTCCCACGTGATGTTCACAAAAAAATAACATAACCCCATGTACGATCATTGTACTGATATATATTATGTAATTTTCCTCTTAGTTCTTTTCGCCCCACTTCCCAGTCTTCCCGTCCACGTCTTCCCCCGTGCGCACGGCCGAAGTCTCGGAGCCCGACATCGGCGCCTGAGCGATGAGCGATGAGCAACGCTTGGCCGCCCCGAACGTCGCGTTCGGATGGGACCGGGGCATGTGGGGACCCAGAAGATCAGGATACAACTCCAAAGAACTACGTACCATGTCGCATACAGTTGGAATGTGAGGTTCTGCGGGGATCAAAGTGGAGAATTTGCCCGTCAATGGGATCTATTAGTGTGTTACTAGTATTAGCGGAATGCGTGCTCGGTTTGGGTCCGTAATTCTCCTTTGGGCAAAGAGTTCCACTGAATGCGGCCATGCGTGTTTCAATTCTTACACCAGGACTACAGTATTGGGCTAAAAAGAGACGGTCAACATGTCATTCTGCGTTTCATGTCCGCTCGATGCCGTTCACATCAAGACCTGAAGGGTTCTCTTGCTATAGAAAACGGTTTACAGCGTAACTTACAACCCTCAAACATCGTTTTGGCATCCAGAACCCCCAATTGGTGTGTTTTTCCTGTCAGCCCATGCCATCCACAGTCGTCTTCAACAAAGAAACTTTTCTTGAGAGGTTTTTGTGTGGCATTCAGGCACCCTGATCGCCCCCTTGCATCGCAATACTCCAAGCCTCGATTGGAACTCGTTGGCCAGGTGCCCGCCAGTTCTGCGATCTGAGCGATCGATACTGTGCGGTGTGTGAGTCGGAGGGTCGGCGACCAACGAAGTGGAGACGATCCCCCAAGTGAGTGTGCAACATGTAACGTGGTGTGTGTGTGTGATTGGTTTTGTGAAAAAACAAAAACATAAATTCTGCATGATTAATTAGTTGGAAGAACCAGGAATGTGTTGAAGATGAGTGGATATGGGAATGGGAAGTGGGTTTGTTAGCATCCTCCCTCCATTTGAGCGCTCATTTGGCAATGTTGGTGTTGGCTGGGAGGTTTGGCGTCCTCAGTCCTCATTGGGTAATTGGTTACAACCGGGCATCGAAATCACATCAGTTTCTTCAATGTCTGGATCATATCGTTTCCCTTAGGAATAGATCGATTGGATGTCTGTTCACATCATGGTCACATCAACTAGCCGCTACTAGGGGGAATTAACACTTTCTTCTGGCATCGAAGATCGTAACATGCCTGGCTAAATCTCTGGGGAGCAGCACACAGGACACAGCGCACGGTCTTGTACATCCCTTCCTTCAACAGCAAGGGGGGGGATGGATCTACACTCCCTGAAACAATATTGGAAGATGGCCCTTTGGATAACAATGATAAATGATAACAAGTTGTTCTCTATACAACTATAGATTGCTTTCCACTTCCACAATAATGATTTCAAAGAGTGTGAATCTGCTGCGAAACCACTTGCCGATCCTCATTTCCCTGCAGCTCTAAGATGCTGAAAGATGCCAGCATGGAGCCACGATCACTTGGTCGGGGTCCACAATCCTCCGCGTTGTCCACGGAACTTTGGGAGATTTTCACATCAACTGGGGGGTCTTCACTAGTTTGAGGCTCGTTTTGCCCTAGGGCTACAACCACCTGCTGAGAAGATGGATGGGGGGGGGTTACAGGATCCAACCACTCAGAATGAGTGGTTGGAGCCAGAGAGTTGGTATGCCATGTGATGCCTACCCCAAACAGCCACGTTGGGAAGACCGATGCGACGCGGTCGACGTGTTTTCCTTCTTCGCTCGTTGAGCGGTGCAGGGGTTCAGAGGCGCAGCAAACAGGTCGCGCAAACCCCGTGGATGATCGGCGAACACGTGGGATACACCATGATTAAACGTTCTATCAACATGTTTGAACGTTCTATATATCAACTTCCAACCAGGGTCGATAGACTCACGACACATGGAAGTGGAGTTCACAACCTGTTGGTAGAGTATTTGGTGTGAAGACAGGGGCCATGCCATCCACTTCCATGCAACATGACTCATGAGTGTAGCTGCGGACAGTCCCTCTCCTGGCAATGCTTGCCCAGACTCCAAAGCATGACCTATCGTTTGACGCATGACCATGCATGACCTATCTGGCATCGTCAAGACTCTGACCATTTCGTGCAACGACTCCCTGCCTTCGCTCGACCCAAAAGCATTCGCCCTACTCCAACCATCACATCTGCACATCTGGGCAGAGAATCCCCAAGTACATCCTATGTAGACTTGTTCCCCAAGCCCCGCACCAAAGCAACACCTTGAGAGGACTTAGTTGTTCAAGCTCACACCAAGCAACAGAAGGGCTTCGTAGAAGGGCAAAAAGCGCTCCGCCGCGAACCAGCGCATCCAATTGGCGGCGGGTGCCGACCCTGACGCCGCCGCGGTCGACCGGTACAAGTATATATGAGAACCCACTTGGACTCAACATGGACCCCATGATTTGATTCAATTGTAGGTATTGTATATTCTTTATAGGTTCTTATGTTATTTACAATGTTCCTTTACAGAGGCCGTGCCCGGTCAGGGCGGTTTTGCTTTTCTGCACTCAGGCGTTCAGCACTTGGAAGCACGCTCAAGAGTCTTGAAGTACTGCAGATATGATACACATGCCTCAAACTGAGAGTCGCCACCTGTTGGATTGTAGTAGGGTGTCCCCCAATCCCCTTTTCCTGGGACGGATAAGCAGCCAATTCCACTGGGACAGTGCCTCAAACCGAGAAACTGGAAGATCGAGGTCGATTTTTGACAGACTTGGTGCTGGAAATATCTGGAAGTGACCTCTCAGTTGGGTCAAAGTCTCCCATTACCGGTTGGCCCAGTGGACGATGATTCGGTTGCAGGCCTTTCCCCAAAAAAGAAAACACATGGTGATGTTCTCTGAAAACACACGGCTTCTCCTGGGACATCACTTGTGACATGAGAAACACGACCTTCGTTCCCCAAGTACGGACCGGTCTTTCCCAACCGGTGACCCGAAGATCCGTGTGCGAGATCCAGCGCCCAGTCGTGCGACCGCGGAAGCCACGTCGGTGCCGAACGTGGGATGCTTTTGGGACCGAAACCTTGGGATGTCTGAGAAGATGGGCGTCCAGAAAGGGTGTCCATCCGTAAAGCCCCCCAAACCAGGCGGCCCACTGGTTTTTAAACGCCCAAACCATTCGTTCGTGCAGCACAATGAGTCGTTCGTACCGACATGGTGAACCCAATGAATGCACCTCGATCGGTCTCCAGAATGAATGCCAGGCCATGTGAAAGTGCGTAGCAACGCCATAGGTTGATAAACGGCCTCGGTTGGAAACGTCAGGTGATGTTGGCGGGAAGTTGACATATTGCATGTGCATCAGCATGACCGGGTTTTACACCATATTTCTGTGATTTCCGTGGCACCTCCAAACTATATAAGTTTGACTTCCATGGGCTAGACTAACAGCTGTGACAGTGAAGGGGACCTCATAGTTAACATGAGGCGGGCAGCTATGAACCGTACAATCTTGTTATGTCCAGGTATGTGTAGGCGCAGGGTACATTTCATGAAACATGTGCTTGCATATTCGGCTTGTTAGGCTCCTGGACTGACCCCATGCAAACCCTGAGGCTCAGCAAGCATGCAACCAATCTGATCCTTGTGGGAGCCAAGTAATGTATAATTTGATTTGACCCCATCATTGTAGCCACGTTGTTGGTGGAAGGATGATACAGTGCTGCATGAACAAAAAAGGACTCCCAAGGCGGATCTCACACCTTGTTGAGGGGTGTACCCTACAAATGCCTGGATAAAAACAGCAGTTCACAAAGAAACATTGGTTAGGGGCGATCCTACTCCTGTCTACACCAAAATGATTCCAGGGATACTTGACCAAACCAAGACTAAGACCTGCAATCCTGTGGATAGTATAAAACCAAATCAACAAACGATGACTTGTCAGGTAAGGACGGTCAAGGACCATGACTGTTTAGGGGTATCACCTTAGGCTGACCCTATCCAAACCAAGCGTGACGTGTTGCAAACACCACCGAGAAAAAGAAAAACAAAACTGTACATGTCGCAAAAGGTACACAACATCTTCAACATACAATAGCAAAACAACTAAACATGTTTGAAGGGGAACTCTTGACACATGGACCATATGCCTATCCACAAGTCAATGGTTTCAAACGTGGGCAACAGTCACGTCTCACGTCACGCCTTCGACCACAGTCCAGATTCGTTACGACAAGCAGCTGGTATTGCTGCAGCATGGAGCCTGTAGCAGCAAGCAAAATGGCCTGACAGGCACTGCAAGAGCAAAAGGAGTGGAGAAAGGCAATTGAAGAACCATGAAACAGCTGTTTTTGTTGCATTTGCTTGCAAAGAAGACTGTTTTGTAGATAAAGTGCCCCACATGAAGTCACAAACTAAATGTCAGGAAACCGCTGAACTTTATCATGGCAGTCTGCGAATACCTTTTAAACAAAAAGCAATATATACCACTATGGATGAATGTGTAAGCGGCACGGCTCTGCGAAATTCACAATCGCATTGCTGCAAAGCCACAGCAGTCGTTTACAATCCAATCATGAGCAGAAGAGTCTTATTGGGGACAAATCACTGTTCCTGTGCTTTGGGGGGGTTGATGTTTTGACGTGGTTCGATCACTAACTCAAGATGTTCTGACATTTTCGGAGTTCAAGTTCAACCCACCTACAAGACAACTCTTCTAAAATGCCTGACTTATTCTCCCAGTCTTGGAAGAAGGACCACGCGTCCGGGCGCGTCCGGTTTAAGGCTCCACAAGGACCGCGGTTTCCTCGGATTCGGGATCTGACCCTTTCGCGGTTTCAAACAGCTGGGATTCGTGCGCAGAAGGGGTCGCGGGTCGGTCTGAAGCTTCGGAGGTCACTGGTGATGTTGCACAGTACCTTCAGGGTTTCGCCTTGAAGGTTCCCCGCCAAAAATGGTTTGGGTCTTCCTCTTGGACATGCGCACAAACCCCCCTGTCTTGGCGCATCTGCCCTCCTCAATGCGCTGGATGGGAAAGAAAGGCGCCCCTTCCACTGCCAGGAGTTTCCCCAGTTCGTTCGTTCGATCGACTGCCTGCTGCTTTTGTGCTGCAACGTGTGGTTGGCTTTCATCCGTGACAGCTGGGAGGTGCGCCCCCTGGCCGGGTCGGAGGCTGTCGTCTCCTTTCTTCGGCTCGTCTTGGAACGGGGGAAGCGTCCGGGAAGCGCCTGCTTTCGAGCCTTGCTTCGATCGAGACCTCGTGGGATCCTCACGTTGGCTTCGAACAAGGGTTTTTGTGAAGACAGCGTACACGAGAAGCATTCTCTACTAGGCGCGAATCGTTGGGCCACAATAAAGAACAATTCACACCAACTCTGTGGAATGTGTTCCCGGTGAGGTGCTGACAAATCAAACAGAATACATATGAATCACTAGCATATCTTTTATGATGTGTTCTATCATACTTTGGAACAAAACAAAGCCTGCAGTGCGCCTGCCTCACCCCAGACCGGCCTGCAGCTCCTTCCGCCGTGCAGCACTACACTGGCCACGCCGGGCGTTGACTAAGGCCGGCCTTGGTGTAGGATTGAGGGAGGAGGCGAGTTCATTGTGGATGTGGCATCCATACATCTGAAGGTGGTCTTTGTGCTGCTTTGGCCAAATATCAAGCCCAGAGTTGTGTATGCCAGCATGGTTTTGTAGACTGGATTGAGGATGGATTAAAACCTGCTGCACATCCTGAGGAAAAAGGATGAATATCCTATTCAATCTTCTTCACATTTATTCACATGCTGTTGGAGGCGACTGCGACAGGATGCTCTTGATTCACAGCATGCGATGTCATGGGTCTTTGCATGTCTAGAAACATCAACCAGGCCGCCGCTGGGATGGGGGTATTCCATGTATTCCGTAGTCTGCTGGTCGCCATGTTCCAGATATATCCTGTCTTCTTGTCCAAATTCACACCAAAATGACCCAGATCTCAATGAGGAGCAACAAACACTTCGGTCCAAACTCATCCGCCAGCTGGTCCCAGTGACAAGTTCTCCAGCAGAAGCTGCGTCCAGTGGGGCTCAAAGTCCTCTGCGAAACCAAGGGACATGGGGGCAAAGGTCCAACCTCAGGGAGGTGAGTTGGGAGGTCTGCTTGGATCATGATCCACATCTACTGGGACAGACCTTGTGTGTGATGAGCTCGTGGACCGAGTGGTGTGATGAGTTGGTGGACCGCATCTTCTTCAGTTCGTGACCCGAACGATCCTCTGCCTCGGGTTGGTTCGATCACAAACGGCGGCCGGTTGGTTCGGTCGAGAGACTCCGCCGGGCGGGGTCAATTCTTTTGGCTTTCGTGGGCCATCGTGGGCGACATGTGTTGGACCAAGGGTTCAAAACGGCTGCACCAACTGGATAGTATCTATATAATATACTGTATATATTAATATATAGATCCTTTGTTTTAGGAGGATCTCAAGTGGTGCGAAACTTGGTCCTTTTGTTATTACTTGCTTGGCTGGTCTACACGTCACGCGGGAGATAGTCTTCCTGTTTGCCCGTCCTTGAAGAGAATCTGGGCGCGAAAGTAGTACATCAGCGAGAAAGAGCAGAGAGCGACCTATTTGCGACCGACATTCGCAGCTTCTTTGCCATGCTTTGCCGGCATTTCTTCCGGCGGATGCTTTGATCATCTTTGATAAATGGTCCTGCTGGAAGAAGCGAACAAAGAGAAGAAGAGAATGCTGTTCATCTTCGGTCTTGGTTTGTTTCCCCACTATCTACTTCAGAATGACTCAGTTTCAGCCTCCGGTCGACTGACCGGGCCGAAAAAAGGCCAGGTTTACTGATGAACGTAAGGTGGGTATCACTGGCTGGTCTCTGGCTTTCGTGTTCGGACCATGGTTCACTTGAAAAAAACATAAAGACCTATAAAGACCAAAGGTGAGTCGATCTTGTTTCCTCTTGAGCTGTTTCAGCTCTTGTGTGGTCAAACATGGAGTCGAATTGACCAGCTATGAAGACTTGCGCAAGACTTGCGCCTCTTCAAAGTTTGCTGGAAAAGCAACCGCCTTCGAGTGGCGAGTGGCGAGGTACAATTCCCCGAAGCGACGCTTGGGAATTCCTGAGATGAACTGGTGAACAATGGTGAAAACTACTTCTGCCATTTGGCATCCTTTCATTGATCATGTCAAAGACAAGAAAACATCACTTCAACCGCAACCATCTTCAACCGTTCTCTGATCATCTGCTGGCAAGAAGGTCTGATGTCACGCCTTTTCCATCAAAACTATACTTGGTCGTAACTTTGTCAACGTTTAAACAGCTGAACTGACTCATCTCCTGCGACTCCTCTCCTCTCCTCTTCCACATATTATCGTTCGGCAGCTTTCAGTGCTATCAGCATGCTCCCAGGTTCCATGGGGGGCTCAGAACCCGGGTGTGGACGTGTTCCCAGGTCTCTTGAACGACCAAATATTCATATCTCTACCCATGACATGAAGGCTCGCCTGGAGCAGCAAGACCACCACACAACCTGAAGAGCTTGACGGTACACATAGCAGTATACGTGTTGCTGCGTGCAAAAACTCCATGCGACAGTCTGCACCTTGGCCATTCCAGTTTCTGCAAAGCTTCGAAAACCATGAGAAAAAAAACGAAACTTCGACCATCCAGCGACTTCCTGCTCAGCTTAGCTTCAGCACCGAAACAAAGGCCCCCCGCGCCTTCGGGACATCGTCCACAGGTGTGCGTGTTGGTCTGGTCGCTGCGGAGAGAGGCGTCCAGGCTGGATGCGGTGATCTGAGTTTCGGAAAAACCGCTGCCATCCACCCAGCCAGGTGAAAGACGGAGCAACCCCAGGGTAGGAAAAGTCAAAAGAGCGGAAGTGAAAACAAACTAACTAATTAGTAGACTGAGAGAGGTCAAGCCTTTGGGAATCTTTCGGAGGGTCCATGTAATATATAGAAGGTGGTCCGTTGAAGAAATCCTGGGATCATGTGGGTGTTGCAATGGAGATCACACCCAACATCGCCCAACAACACCCACCTTAAGGACCCGTCTGCAGACCATTGGACCTCGTTACACTTGCGGTCTCAGGAGGTCTCAGGTGGTTTTCGCTTGGAGGCGCTCGATCTTGGAGAAAGACAGAAGCTTCGTAGCCCAAAACGGGTGGACGACAAAAACAGGCTTCGTTCACATCTGGCCGCGACGACCAAAGTGGCCGATGTCGCAATTCCAAGTCTGTGCTTCCACAAAGGAGGTGAAATCACTCCTTCCTGGCTCAGAAGTACCAAGTATACCCTACCCTTTTGATAGTATCCAAGATTTAAGGAAGAGTTCTTGCCCAATCTTGGAGGACACCCATGCATACCCACTTCTGAATCCAGTGTCTAGCAGTCTAGCACTCTACGGAAGAATGTCTTCTATGTATCACTCATCTCCATCACTACATCCTCAAACAATCTGTTGGGTGAGTTCCTGATGAACATCCATGAAAAATCAACCACTGTTCCACTCCAAAAACAAACTACATGTACCTTTGCAAACTTCCCACGCTCCAAACCAAGAAGCCAAACACTTCTGGAGCTCATGCTCCTCTGGTAAGGCACGCCCCGTGCCTGCGGCCTGCACCGATCTGCACCGAGCTGCAAGCGTTGACGACGAAGCACCGGAGGAGCCAAGCAGCGCACGAGGCATTTGATGGTCGTTCGCTTGCAGGTATGGGACAAACACCTCTATTAGGTTTCCTTTCCTATCGTTGTCCCGTACCCGACTTCCCTTCATTTTGGATATAAAACTGCACAGAACTGGAGGGATGTCTCGAAAGTACAAGTACTGTACAAGACAAGTTTCCAATTACAGGGTCTATCCAAAGAAGAGGCATTCTTCGGTGCACAAAACCGCACAAAACCATGTCACATGGCGTTCTTGGCCACCTCTGCTGCTGAGACCAGTGGCAAAGCGCATCTTGCCAGGAAGGCATGGCCCGTCTCCTTAGGCATAGTGGGTCTGGCGGCGCACATGGTCACATGCGCAGGACAAATATACTCGGCCCCTTCTGATCAGATAGTCTGAAGGTGAGTCTGAAGCAGCATCACACATGCATATCCGCATATCCCGACCCTCGAGGAAGTCTTGTGATTGGATCCATAGAGTTGGATCCCAAAAAGGATCCTTTTTTTCAGGCGACGAGACCTGGTTCTTTGCAAAACCTCCCGACCACTGGAGGGAGGGTTTGACATCGATGCCGAAGACGGCATCGACGTTCACCAGCATCCATGCCGCACATGCTTGTCCACTTGCGTCACCTTGTTCTTAGCCGAGGAACCCCATCGAACGCAAAGGGCTCGTGGCCTGTGCATGATGCACGCGCGCAACGCCCGAGCTATGTGGCTATAGGCACTTCATCAACAGGTTTTTGCAGGGACACTCCATCAATCCATCAGGAGTCTTTGGGGATCTTTGGGGAAGAGTTCTGATATGTTCTGATCAATAGTGATCAGTGGTACCCCCCCACCTGTGAGCTTGACTAGCCTTTCACCTGAAGATGTTGAGAAAATCCACTTGGTCCCGATGTCTTATGTCCGGAAGCTGCTCCAGTTGGGACATGGGAAACACACCAGCTTCACACGGAAGGACTCCTAGATTGGGTAAGGGATCAAAATAAACATAGAACCAAAAAAAATATTCAACGGGGATCAATAAAAAAAATAAAAAGGTAATCAAAAAAACAATATTCTAGCCCACTGAGGATGGTTGGGGTAGTAGAGGAGAGTGTACCTCCCCAGGAGCTCCCTCCTAGTAGGGAGCTATTTCCACTGGTGAACCATTTTTCGAGTAGGGCTACTCAATGACTGGATGGCAACCTTATCGTTGGGTACCTACTTTCTTCCCAGGGAGCTGCCTCTAGTAGAAAGCAATCCAGCCTCTATTTGCGCAAGCAGGGGACCAGGAGATCGACAGACGAGCGCCGTAGGAGAGCAAAAGACCAGCGGACCAGGAGACAGAAGGACTAGGATACCAGGGGACCAGCGGACCACAGGACCAGGAGACCGGAGGACTAGGGGACCAGTGGACTAAAGGACCAAGGGACCAGGGGACCAAAGGACCAGTGGACCAGAGGACCAAGGGACCAAAGGACCACATTACCAGAGGACCCGCAGACCACAAGGCCAGGAGAGCAGCAGAAGAGGCCTATCAAGGAATATTATTTTTTTGATTCGCTTTTTCTTTTTGTTGATCCTGTTTTTTTTTTTGATGCTCCCTTTTTTTGATGATACCTATGCCCCTAAACTTGGACCCCCCCAAAGTCCCCACCTTGATTGGTCAAATGATCAGGACCACCTTCATGGTATAGATAAATATATATATATATAGCATGTAAGTATATAGATCAAGCTATTTCAAACATCAGTGCACATATCTCAATATGAACCATTATATAATCAGGGTTCTCTCCATGCCTCAAACACATTAAAGTGCATGAGATTCCTCATTGTCTGAGTCCCATACATGCAAGGGTGGTTTCGAAGATCAGGATGTAGAACCATAGGCGGCATATCCTGGGAGTGGAGGATATGGGGACACCTCACCCAGTGGCATCGCCGAACCGCAAAGAATTTCTGGGAGATCTACCTCGAATGAATCATAGTCTGAAAGCCTATCTGGACTGGTCACCCTAGTTGAAAAACATCTCTAGACTCTGACATCTACCTCCATTGTGTCACATGGAGTGAAAACACATGGACACCTGTGTCACATGGACGGACGAGTTCGAGCGAAAAAAGGGCGTGAGCGCCATCACGGCCCCAGGGTGGTGAGTCCCGCAAGCTGGGTGAGATCGCTTGGAGCTGAGGAAGACAAAGAGGATCATGTAATAACAAATCTTATTGTTGACAGTAGTAATTATGAATTGTCCAAAGGCATATGCTTGCATGATCTTGCAGGTCATGCAAGGAGCTGAAGTAAGTTCTGCATTGCATCTCTATATATATATATAGTGGTCCCCAAATAGATAGAAACGCTTTCCAACACATCATTAGTGAAGATCTACATTCCTATCTATTTAGATGTCTGATGTCTAAATATATAAATACACTACCAAGTACCGAACCGAAGGCAGTTGGATCCTCCACACCTTTCACTTCACAGACCACACATTTCACGTATGCGCGCGAACACGTCGATGACTAGTGGCCGAAGACTTCCGACCACTTCGCGCATGGGGAGCGTGTGACACTCGAGCCGATGGCGGTGGCGGTGATGAGCGGTGAGCCGTCACAGCGCACCAGGTGCGGTGGGAGAACGGTCTGGATGTGTCGGGTGGGCTTTAAAGGCATGGTCACCACAACTGTGGTGGCTTTAAAAGCGTTGGTGGCTTTAGCACCAGCTGTGGTGGGTGTGCTTTGGCCACCAGTACCACAAGGAGGTGATCATAGACTATATGGTCACTGTGTTGAGGAAAACGACGCATTCGCCAACAGCACAGATCAAGATCATGGTAACATGACATGGCCAACGCCTACAGCTGTGCCTGAACTATCCTGAAATATCCTGAAATACTATTCTCTCATCAGGGATCATTAGGGAAAGCCAGTGGGAATCCTCGCCAGTGGGTGGCATCTGGATCACCTCTCTCACTTCACACGTCCCAGTCGCTCCTCCCGGTCTTACCGCTCTTCCTCTCAGCTCTTCCTCTCGCCACGCGTACCCGCCACGCGTACGGTCCCGTCCGCCTGGAGGTCAAGGTTCGGTCGACATCAAAGAGACACAAGCATTGTCCCATGGGCGGCATCTCGTACTGCTCCTGCACCACCCAAGCATCAAAATGAAGCTATTAGAAACAAGTGCCTTACTAGTAGTAACAGGTGCCTTACTAGTAGTAACAAAGAAGCTACTAGGAACAGGTGCCACGCTAGTAGTAACAGGTGCCTTACTAGTAGTAACAAGAAGCTACTAGGAACAGGTGCCACGCTAGTAGTAACAGGTGCCTTACTAGTAGTAACAAAGAAGCTACTAGGAACAGGTGCCACGCTAGTAGTAACAGGTGCCTTACTAGTAGTAACAAGAAGCTATTAAATTTACTTTAATTTTAATTCTAATAGCTTCTTGTTACTACTAGTAAGGCACCTGTTACTACTAGCGTGGCACCTGTTCCTAGTAGTAAGAAGAAGCTATTAGAACGAGTCGAGTCGCTTCTCACGTCGTCCCGACGAGTCTCACGTCGTCCCGACGAGTCTCACGTCGTCGAGGACTCTCGAGTCGTGTGCCCCGGTCTCTCGGACGGCACGACGTGACGCCGTGAGGTTGGGAAGAGGGGAGGTGGCGGTGACATGGAGGTGGACAGGAGGGATGACAGAAAGATCTATAGGGGAAACATCATGATCATCAATCTATGGCACTCACTCTGCCTGAAATTGAGGCAGCTTTGTTGGAAATCCAGGTTCCCAAGCAAGCATGAGGGCTGGCTTGAAACGAATTCCTGGAGGTGCAATGGAGGTGCAAGAGTATGCCATTGGTCTTATGTAGACGGATGTATGGTTCTATACTATACAGGTTCTACATATTTCACAGGTTATACATATCGGGGCTCCACGAAAAGAGGCGCCCCAGGAAACCGATTCCGCCAGTTCTTCCTCAACGAAGGATCGAAGGTGTCAGAAGCGCCGAGTTGGGCCGACAAGGAACCCTGCTTAACATTGTTTAACCAACACGTGCAACCACTAGTATATAAACAGCACTAGACTAGAGTCTGTTTCGGAGAATTCCAAAGAGTCCTTAAGGAACTTGACTCACTTGGCAGTGAATCAAGTTCCTTTGGAGCCCCAAACCGTAGGTTGATCATGTCTGGAGTCCATCTGGTAAGTCTATCCGAGTCTGAATAGTCTTCAGTTCTGGACTTAACACTCCCGAAAACTCACATAGACCCTCACGTCCTGGCCCCCTGGAAGATGGTTTTCCTCTACCAACCAGTGGTTGAATCAAGGTCGGGATCGTCGTCTTCCAGGGTGTAACACTCCGGACGATCTCCGGAGACCGCAGCTTCGGGAGACCCCGCAGCTTCGGTTCCGGTTCGTCGCCTGGATTCCGTTCACTCTGGAGGACATCATGGGAGAAGGCACCAGGCAAAGCACCCTGGGAGCGGGCTGCTTGGGCGGCAGGTGCGGTGGACGGTGCGGAGTTCGGTGAGGCCGAACTAGGCCTGTCTGCCTGTCTGAACATGCAAGCAAAAGGACGACGTGCAGGATCTGGCAGGTCATTCTGCACATTTTATCTATACGACAAATCAGCATACATTGTCATACATGTCGAAGCATTGTGTATCTGCTCATGTAGTCACTTGCGACTTGTTTACGGGGTCTACATTTTGACCCTCCCAAGTCAATGAAGGTCATCGAACACTTGGATTGTTGCGTTGGTCAAGATCTGACATAGAAAACATCAACAGTGACGCCGTGGATGGCGCCGCACCATGTGCCCGCGGTTACTTTGGCGAGGCGGTTCTCAACGTAGTGCCCTTCCAAAAGTGGGACATGGCAAAGGAAGTTGGAAAGTGGGGCTGCATTCCAAAGTTAGTTCCGGCTGAACAGATCGCTAGCTCTAGAACATTACAACGGCATGCTTGCCAAGCATGTCCAAGAAACACCGCGCCTTCTCGAAGCCAAGACAAATCCAAAAAATCATTATCAATCCTTCCACGCTTGTCGTAACATGCATCCTCTCTGTCGAATGCCTTATAAGATAAATGTGGAGAGTGAGAACGAACACTTTTTGAAGTCAACATGTATCCAGGAAGATTCTTCACCCGGATGGCACAACCAACTTCCAGCTGTGCTTAGCAACCGCACGCCCCGACACACAGCAGCACAGCTGCTAGTGCCTCAAAGCAGAAACGAAAACTGCACCGATGGAAGCTAGTCCAATCATTTTAAATTTGGTTTCTCTTAAATTAATGAATTAATGTATTCCCTCATTGCAAAAAGTCTCCCATAGCAACAGGCCATGTCCTCCTAAAAACGGCTTCTTCGTCCAACGTAGGGCGCCGTTCCCTGCCACCTTCGGGCGCCTGGCCCTCGTTTCACATCCTTCCGGTCCGCGTTTCCCCCGGTTTCCCCCGGTACTCGTTGGAAGAAACCGCTGTCGGTCGCGAGCGTGGGAAGCTACAGAACAGACACGGACTGTCCATAGGATCGATGCTGTGGAGAACTGGGGGTCGGCAATGGAGAACTAGATGAACTAGTAGATGTTAATCTGTTAATTGAAATCAATCCACTTCCCACATTGGCCTTCTTAGGAAGGCCCAGGCCGTTTTTCGTCATGGGCATATCAAACCACCCACCGGCGGCATGGCACAACCCCCTTTCAGTCACTATGGGCTGGGACTGCTCATTTGCTCTAATTATTCTCGAGAGGCATGGGCTCTGGGCCTAAGGGAACATACCAAAGATTCGATACCTAAAGCATCCTATCATCCTATCAACTAAAGCATTCTTGAAGCCACGCCGGCCCGCTTTTTTTCTCCAGCCCATCACCTGTCCCACCGCCCCCTTTTCATTGAGACCCCCAAATCGACGGATTTGTTGATGCTTCTGTATCCCTTTGATCCACGCTCTCCCCATCTCACCATCTCCTCAGCCGAGCTCTAGCCCGGCTTAGCCTCTGCGAAGCCCGGCTGCGTCGCGAGCCGTACACGGTCGAGCCACGCGCCAAGCCGCCTGGGCAAGCCTCCGGCGTGAAGGCGTCGGTTTCTCGGCCTGAAAAGCACGCGCGAAAAACCGAGCTTCCTTCGGCCGAAACGGGGAGGCGCGGAAGGGTGTGGTCGGGGGGGGTGGTGATATTGACACTTTTTGATGGCAATGGCGGCCACGAAAGGACCATTGAACCAAACAGGTGGTCAAACCACTCCCCAGGCGCGGATGTCAGGATCTCACACACTGTCGGGTCGGTTCGGATGTACGCCGAAGAGCTTCAAACGGTCAAACGTCAGATGAGTCAGACTGGTAACAGTCAAGAGCTTTTGTCCATCCAGCAGATGTGGTACCCAGAAACCGTTTCTCCGACGAGCCAAGGCAAAGCGGAGCCAGGTTCCTGTGGGTTCTGGGTGTTTCATGGTGTTTTGGCTGGTCTGTTTGCCAGTCATTCCTGTTTGCAGTTCGGAACCACCTTGAGTTCGGATATTCCCAGTCAGGGAGGCTGGAAAGATCATAGAAGCTTGGCCTAGCTACATCAAGACTGTCTCAACACGTCCCCAACGTTGACAAACGCAACCTGCCAAGTTGCGAATTAGTTAAATCAATTTCACTTGAACTCCTGAAACAAAGGAAGAAAAAACGACCCCTTGGAATACTCTCGCAACAATCCTTCAACTTGGTCGGGTGGATCCGACAGCGACCTCAGCGATCAACCGCTCACCGCTCAACACCGAAGCGTGGTTTTCGTCCGAACCCGTTTTTTCGCGCCGACACCGCGCCAGTCGATGAGGTCCAAATTAATTTCTTTGGAAGTTTGATGAAACTCCAGCTGAAACAATCCTCTGAGGATGCTGTTGTGACCTTGAAACAAGTTTGTATATATATATATCACTTAATTTCAGATTCATACGTTTCTTCTGCAATACTTGAAGTCGTTCTCGAAGCTTTAGCTTGCCATGGCATTGCAATTGCTACAGCTACAGTATGAATGCTTGGAAAACCAACACTTTTCCGAAAGAATCAGGCACCGCAGCTTACGCGGGGTTTTGGAGAAACAACAACAAACATTTTATCATGTGCTTGTTGAATTCTAGCTGGTAAGCATCCAAATCCTTGGAGCCTTTGCGGAGCGACCAAACGTCTGGTACTCTATCCTATTCACATCCCTTCTGGGCAACCGAGTTCGTCTGCCCGGCTTTGATAGACCGAGTTCGATAGATTTTCTAGGATTTACAAAGAGTTTCTGGGATTTACTCAGATATGGTGGATCCAGTTGTGTCTGGATTTACCGCATTTTCTGGATTTACTCAGGGACGTCCCGTCCAAGAATATCGTCCGAAGTCACTAGGTTCATTTATAAATGCAAACATTTGGCCTTGGGTGGGTGAACACCTTGGTTTGAAGAACAAGCTTTACTCGGGCACTACATGTACTTGCTAAAAACAATTCTGCACTAATTACCACAGGCTACTAATCATGCAAATTACTGGGCAGTACTCTAACCATCTGCTTCACTCATTTGTCCCCACTGTCCCCACTGGATCTCTTTGTCGCCGGTGATCCAGTTAGCCGTCCGCGCGCCTCTGGCTCAGTCTCCGCTTCCTCGACGAAGTCCTCTTTGAGAACCAGGTCTTTGGGAATTGACCAGCGAAAATGACCAGAATGGGTTGCCTACCGGTGTCAACCTACCGGGGTCAACCCGAGCGGTCAACCGGGTTTGACCGTGATACCCACAGCGATGGTTTTGGTCTCTGTATGTTCCTTCTTCCATGGGGTCCGTTTTCAGAACTGGGCCCCTTTTGGGGGTCGCCCTATTCTAATGCACACCCAGGTTTCTTCTGGCGAAATGATTCCCATGGTGTTTCCCCTTTGTCGCACTCAAAGCTCTGTCCGGCTGAACCTCCGCGAAGAAGGGCTCTGGCTCTTTACTAGATTTATAATGATTCACTCATGGATGTTGGGTCTTTATTAATTAAGCCCATCAACAACACCCACTCACTCTTCCCACTTCAAAAAAATCTCAGGAACATTCAGGTACCACCGGACATACTGACCTCACCAACGGACCGGGTGGACCGATGTTAGAAGTGCCAAGCGAACAGACCGATGTGATGGGTTCGGATCCAAGTCGGGATGGCGTTGATCGGTATGAAGAGCTTCGACGAAAGCATCGTAGATGTATATATGTATGAAGATTAATTAACATATATGGTCATATAGTCGTTTTTGGTGATTTTCGTGACCAAACTGTTCTTTTGTCCCATCCTGTTTGTAAGTTGATCTCAAACTACCAGGCCTGTTGGTGACGGAAAGAAAAAGATCGAAATGAGGATGAAAACGGAAAAATGGACACATCCGACTTAGTCAGCTCACTTAAAGAACTCACTTAAGCTATCCAAAGCTAACTCACAATTATAGTTATAAAATGTTATGAAGTCATTCATGAAGGCTGAAATAGAAAAGACACGTTCTGAAGTAGCTCAACTATGCTCAACGGGCAAATCTGTGGCCACGGGTCAGGGCACCGGGGCCCACCCCGATCGGTGGGGGAGGTGCCATGACTCACAGGGGAGGTGCCCTCACGAAAACAGCGATGCAAATGCAGATGCTGGTTGCCACCAGAATGGGCAGTCACACAAAGAACAGAGAAAGCATGTCCTCCACTTCCAGAAGAGCAAAACTCAAGTCTTCTGCTGTCTTTCCCTTTAAGACTCATGTTCATCACGAGCTGGAGAAAAGACACAAAATACCCTTAATGTTCTTGTCTCCTCCACCTGAAGTAGCTCATTGAGCTCAGCCATCACGCCTGAATGCTGCAGAATCAGCCGAACGGTCGAACGTTTTCCACGACACACATTGCTGTCCAAATGGCTACCCCATTGGCTTGGTTGGTTTGGTGTTTTTCATGTGGGCCCGCCAACCAGTGGGTGCGGCGGGTGCGCTAGTCTCTCTGGAAGGTTCATTTGCATCTACAAACAGGGAGTTATCCACTTCGATGTGGGTGATACACCAAAATAGGGAAACCTGCCAAAAAGCACCAGCCAGTGTGGTTGATCCATAAGCCAGGGCTTTGATCGTGCAACAATCCAACGTTGAGGCGGAAGTGTGGGCAGCAATGGGACGAAGAAGAGCCAGCTCACGTCTTGGAAAACAAGAAACACCCCTCAAAAAAAATGATCACGACTTGCTCTTGACTCGGGCATGCTCAGGCAATTCACTCGCGAGCAATATCACAACTTGGTCAAGAAACCTCACTTCACGTTTAAGACTTTGGCATGAGTTGACTTGTTCTTCTGCAAGTCCATTCACTGGTTATGGCAGGTGGAACACAGGTGCCGCACAACGTTCTGATCCCAGCGGCTCTCGCTGGAACTTCCCGGGTCAGGAGGCCACCACTTGGAGAGAAACAGCGCTTTTGGTCGATTTCCTGCGACTTGTGGGACATCTGTGGGAAGAATTCCTCTTGTTAGACCAGGCTGTGAGACTGAGGGAAACCCCCATACCAATGGCGGCTGGTGAATGGTCCTTTTTTTTATATTGTTTCCCTATTCTAATTATAGGGGGTGAAGTCCAACGGGGTGTCTCCCTATTCGAATTCACACCCGTGTGGTGTTCCTCAAGTTCAGAGTTCGCTGCTGATTCCACCCATTGGGCAGAGGGGTGGGGTTTTCATGGTCGTGAACACGCATGTCACTGCCCCTCGGCCACTCCTGCCTGCACTCTTTCGCTGCAAGGTGACTTGGAAGGAGTTCCGATGACTTTGATGATGGGAAGCGGCTGCAAACGGGCATGTGGCATCGCAACAACTGCTCTTTTCAACCAGCCACTGATCTCCTAATGGTCCTAATACGTAGACTCCTCATCTCCTCCCTCTCAGCTTTTACCACTGAAGGACCTCACCGGTCGTTCTGCGTTCCAATGCGTTTCGGCGTCGCTCTTGCGTGGCCGGTGCCGGTGCATACGCGTCGACCAAGACCCGCTTTTTCTCCAGAAAACCATCGACTTCGGATCTCAGCGCGTTCTTTTGAGCCGCGAAGCCTCGGATTCTCAGTGGCTCGGAGGGATTTTTCACGAGTTGGCATGAAACGACCCGACCAACAACCACCCTGTGGCGCACCCAATAAACGCCGTGGTTGCCTGACTGGAAGGCCTTGGTGAAGAGAATTTCTGGGCTGACATGGTCCCGGTGTCCAGTCTCCAAACATCTGGGTGGCCGAAGTGGGCTCGAGTGACAAACCAGTGCGGGGGACAGAACCATCAAGGCGCCACCAAGAAGTTTTGGGCAGTCAGACTTGGTGCCACAAAATTCATCAAAATTCAGTGTTTGGAAGAATGAACTATCTCATTCAATGACGCCAGGGAACCATGTGTAATTTTAAGAACATATGCAGACCACTATGCTGACCTACAGTGACCTACAGCTTCTTCAAGGGTCACCCCTTCATCCCCCTGCTTCTCTGTGGTGCTTCGCACTGAGTTCAAATGTGTCCTTCGCACTTGGGAGTCGCCTCGATGTTTGATTCCTTACATCCGTCCCAGTTCTTGCGGTTTTCGCTATCAATTCATTTGAACACCACGACCGGAGACATGGTCCAATGGGTCGGGCACGCCGCGAGCAGCGGCGCGCACGTGGGGATAGGTCGTGACCCACCATGCATGGACCAGACATGTCTGCCATGTGAATCTCTGCACTTCGACCAGTCCACCATGTGCCGCGAGTTCGACCACCAGACAGCACCAGACTGACCGGAGGACCCAGTGGTTTGGATCCCCAACGACTGAGAACGACGACCGAGCTCCCACCTGCTTTGGCTTCCTCTGCTGTGCTCCACGACGTTCGGTCTGATCAGGGCCCAGTCGGTGGGCAGACCTCTTATATAGAGGTCTCAGACAACAAGGCTTAGCCTGGAAGTCTCATCAGTGATTGGATGCTTCGAATCTAATAACGTGATTGTCTACATGCATAGGAATCATATAACGTTGCCACTCCTTTTGAAATAGGAAGGCGGAAAATTATCTGCCCACATGTCGAACGCGGCATTGGCAGTTCGAGTGGCTAGAGATCTCACATAAGATGTCTCTCTCCTATGGGTCACAGTTCTGTACAACAAACGCCGCCCAAGCGCCAATGCCCAAAGCGCAATGAGCAATGTCAGCCGCATCGGCTGCACATGGCTCCCAAATCTTGTAGAACAAGTTGCACTTGTCCAAGAGATTGAAGATATCTTGAGCGATATTGGGAAGTGATCCCACGAGGGCCAACAGATTTGATGCGCAACTTTCTTGGTTCGTTGTAGTGTTGAGAGGAAAGAGCCCATGTGTCCATGGCAATGGTCAAGATATCATCTATGGTTTCCAAGCTTTGGAAGGCACACTCTGCCTGTGAGTTGGCCAAATTTCCGGGCACCCCGCTGTTACTGTTGCTTCCATATCCTGGTGGAGGATTTGCAGAACCCTGATTGTTGAGCCACCACTTCAAAGCCCATGGTGGTGCTGGCAAGGTAGATCGTTCCGGCGCATGTGAGGGATCCTGACCTGAGGCATTTGCCAGGCTTTTTGCCGCAAGCAATCTGGATGAGCTGGGGCTCCGATGGAGGTACGCACAAGCATGGACGATGTTGAGCGCGTCTGACGCAATCTCCACTCCAGACCGTGTGAAAGTCGTCATGCTGGTGAAGCAGTTTACTGAATTTGGAGAAATCCAACCTTCAACGCAGTACTGCGGGATCTGTGTAGCTGCCACCAGTAGCCATGCAAGGTTCTGCACCACATAGGTGATCCCTCCGGAACAGCGCATGTCTGGTTCAAGGTCACCTCGTCTATACCTTGAGCAATATACCCGATGTACCACACAAGGCTGAAGACTGTCTGGAATCAACTGATTCCCCAAAAAAAATGCCGTCAAACCTTCCTGCTGCGGCTCGGAGATCCTTACATCAGACAGGGCAAACTTGGGAAGTGCAGGTAAGTTCAACTTTTGGAGGTTGAAACACTCACTGCACAATGCAAACGACTCAAAGCAGCAAAAAGCAGCGTTGGCCTCAAAAAAGAGCGAACATGGCCAGCTGAGAACTCCTCTTGTTCGCAGCAAAAGACTTGTTGAAATGGTCAGCATGGTGCTGTTGGCCTTCATGATGCGCATGAAAAGTCTCATGTTGCTTGCGAAGAAGAGCTTTCTTATACCTACCAGTAGTGAACCAGGCACCGCACGGATTTTCAGACCAAAGTGTTGAAGCCTCCTTCCCTCAATGGACTCCTGCAAATCTAGCTCATCTGCCTGATCTTCCTCCACTTGCTCTCCAACAATCTCCCTGAACCGCTTGAAGGCCATGTTGGTCTCCTGGTCGCTTGCGCTCATCAGCAGATCAGGGGGCAGAGGCCACCACCCATCTTCTGCGAGCAAAACTCCGTCTTTCTCGTGTCCCTCCTGCTCCGATGAACTCTCCATGCCGGTGTGCAAGTTGTACGACACAGTTGCAAGACATGGGAGGGCAGTGGATGTAAATCGGAAGACCTTCACAAGAATTCTGTTTTGAGACTCGGCTGCAGGCAAGAGCCAAGCTGCTTCGATGTCCGTCTCTTTATATAGCCTCATTCTCTGGGTCAATCTTCACAAGCATGCGGTATGCAAACCCAAACGGCTAAGAGAAGACTTGAGCCAAGAAAAGGAACAATGGCCTGAGGTGCAAAGCTGAAGGGTTGCAAAGTGAGCAAAGCCCCTGGGCCCATAGCTCAAGCCCCTTCATCAAAGGAGAAGAATCGACCCAAGTCTCTAGTGAGCGTCACCTTTTGCACACCAAGTGGCTCGTAAAGATGCGCTTCGGAGCGGCGCCGATCCGCTCAAGCGGCACAGCTTGGCCAACATGGCGCTGCAGACCGGTGCTCCAAATGCATATGCTCATGAGAAATTTTGGCAAGTCCATTATGTTGGCATGGTGGATCTAACAACTCGGGTGCACTTGTTCAGTTTTAACGGCTCCTTGTGCTCTCCACGGCTCAAATAAAAACTCGTGGACATGTCATCATGTGAGCCAGGGAGGGAGCCCCCTGGCTCCCTGGCTGTAGCCCTCCTATCGAGCAAGACGTAGGGGGCTTAAGAATCGCCCAATATCTTCCGAACGGGTGAACAATTGTAACGCACTTCAATGTTTGCCAGACCAGCCCACCATAATGTTCACAACACAAAGAGTCTAGACTGTATCTGAGACTATGTCGTGGACCGACTCCTGCCATTCTTCCTAAACATCCTCTTTCGACAATATGGGTTCTTCCAGGATTCCCACGTTTTGCGGACACGATCGAGCCATCGTCCAAAGCACGAAACATCGGACAACATCCGACGTCTCGAAATCGTTCGGGATCCCAGCGAGGTGATCCTGCGTCTGTAGTCACTCTTTCACCAGCTACAAGACACCGGCGCCAAGCGCGCCGTCAGCGAGGTTTCAATTTGGCGGCTTAGAATTCCAACAAGCTGATCCTGCCCGGCTACTGTACTAAAACTGAATCAAAAGAGGCTCTCAACTCCTCCATGTCACGTCATTGGCTTCAAATCTCGTTCCGTCTGGTTGGTGGTTTCGACACTGAAAGTCTTCTTCGGCTCGTTGGTCATTCCGGGTAAAGGTTGAAATGAAGCTACTAGGAGCGATCGGACGCTACGAACGGAACAAAGGGCCTCGTTACGAACAGAGCAAGGACGCTTCGTTCGGGGCTCCTGGCCTTACTACGAACGGAACAAGAATTTCAGCCTTCGTCTGGGACTCCGAACTTCGCCTTTTTGCACTCTTTTTCTTGCTCATATGATCCAGAAGGGCAGGTAGCTACCTCGGCATCCAATCACTTCCAAACTGTTCCACATGGTTCCAGTCACTCTCATCTCTTTCATTCTGTTTCATAGACTTGGCTCCTTTGGCTTTGCCCAACTGCATGTTGTGTCCAACTGCGACAAGACAAAGTTTGCCGTGAAAGAACGAGAGCGTTCGACGGCACGTGAGTTTGCCGTGTGTTTGTTGCAACGCAATAGACCAATGGCGATTATACGTGTATATAAATAAACTGTATATTATACATCATGGTATTTTGAAGAGGTTCTCAATCTTTGTACACATATATCTATATGTATTTACAGGTCATGTTTCATGTTACACTCCCTGGAACTAACATGGAAGTGGATGGCATGGCCCCAAGTTCGGAAGATCAGTTCCCGAATACCAAGCCGAGGGTTTGTTCACTCCACGAAACCATGCTTCCTTCCGAGTCGTGCTTTGAAAAAAGAAACACCTGGACCTCCTTAGGTACAAGTACAAATAGATTTCTTCAATATGTTGGTTTTGGCCAAAAGTCACAAAAAGCTACAGAAAAGGTTTTGGTACAAGTACGTACCCTTTTTCTTTTACACTTTACACCAAAGGTCGGGCCATTGGCCGAACACCGCTCCGTCCTCGGTCTCCGGACTCTCCGCACGGCCAATCTGCTGCAAGACCTGTTCCATTCCGTCAACGCCCGACGCCACGGTCTCTCGACGCGAAGAGCGGTCGACAGGTGGACGGCGAACGGTTCGACGGGTGGGGCAAACGATGGCTTTGGTCGGTGACACGTTTTGCTTGCTTGGTTGGTTAGCACTCTGCGTATATGCTGCACGGTCCCAATTCCTCGGACTCGGATCGATCGGACGTGGGAGGAGGTCCAAATGGACGATGAAAGCATGTCGGACGTTTCAGAAAAAAAGGAACGGACTCCTGAGTTCTTCTTGTATTCTCTGAGCATTCTAACCTTGCAACCAACAATCAGGACCTTCTTCCACCTGGAGTCCACCTGATAGAACGACCACCCCCGCTCCACAGCACTGCTTTGCCTCTCGGAGCTCTGGGTTCACCTCGAAGGCTTCGCGGAAGAGCTGCACCGCCTCCTGGCGCGCGATTTTGCCGTGTTTGGATGGATTTTGCCGGTTGAAAGTAGAACATTCATTGGGAGTGAGACATACATTTACCATCATTTACAGTGTTAAGTAACTTTATTCCAGTCCCAAGGTATGGCTAGTGCCATTGTGAAGATCGGCCTATACACTTGGGGGTTCCAAGAGCGGTATCGGAAGCGGCTAAAATCGAGCCTTTGCGCACATGACTGAAAATCACCTGAACATGGCGAGTGTACCACTCAACCGGAGGGTCCCAGCTGGTGTTTCAGTGGATGATACTTCATTGATCAAGGTGTCAAAGATGGTTGTAAAAAGAAAGTGATCTTCCAAAGAGACCTCTCAGGATCCGAGCATGAGGTCGCTGATACCGGATGGAGAGTAATTAGATGGAATAATCCCCAAGCTTGGTTTATATTATATGGTGGACCTCCATCCAACAAATATGTAGAGGATTGTGCCATCTACTCTGAAACCGCTGTACTTCATCTGTTAAGAGTTAACTCCTTCAGCTCATCAGGCAACTCCGCCGATTGCTTCAAGCGGTAGGCTCGCTTCAGCTTTTGGGCAGCCTGCAGACTGCTAGCTGTTGGGTTTTGGTTCGGTGAAAAGGTATCTTAGAAGTGTGTTGAAATTGAGCTTCGTAGTACTTCCTGGAGAATGTCTTGTGAAGTATAATGGAAACACCGGATTTATAACCCCCCTCAAGGTTTGCTATTTGGGGAGGGGTCAGAAAAGTGCAATTCGATCTTTATTGGGAGGTCAATCAGGAGAGGTCACCAAGAACAAATCTCTTCATGCGGAGAGGCCACAAAGACTAAATCTCTTCGACCAAATGTTGTTTGTTGGGGGTGGGTCATGTAAGGACGCCAGCTATCAGTGTAATTGGACATCTGATCACATGGTCAAGGGCAACATCCAACTAATTAAGCAAGTTCTCTCCACTTGTCTCTGGGAGCCCCAGTAATCCTCCAACTTCGGCCCAACATACCTTGCCGCACATTCGTGTCAATTGCAGGCTCCTCAAGTGCTAGCTCTCTGGAAATCCCGCACCCCGCCCAACGCAAGGGCATCCCCTGACAGCACATCCCAAAGCAACTCCAGAAAGTCCAATAGTTTGGAAGGGCCAACAGTTTGCCCCCGTCCTCAACTCCTTTCCTCCGTCATCGTTTTGAGAGGATTTGGTGCACGACTTCAGCTGGATTTGGGGAAGGTATGGAGAGACTGACGCTTCTGATTTCGCCAAGCCATGTCTAGCCATGTCTGGACCCTCCAAGAGGTCAACCGTCGTCTCTTACACCGTCTCTTCGACCCTTCGGCACCCGCGTGGCTTACAAGGACAAGCATGGTGAGGAGTGAGTGAGGGAGAAACTCAATGATTTCCTGAATCTCAATTGATTAGCGGCCACAAACACAATTGATTAGCGGCTTGAGCAATGGAACATCTCAATTGATTAAACCCCTACCGAGAAAACATCAAGATACAACTCACCAAGGCTACTGAGAAGGTCTTCATCATGGGAAACTCTTATGCCAACATACACCACCAACACCAACCCCTCTGCGCACCTCACGCTGCTCCTCTGAGAGATTTTCGCCCTCCTTGACAGCTGTCTCCAACGTTAGCGTGGTGTCTTCAGTTGTCATGCCAAGCCTGGTCGATTGATCTGACATCAGTCGAATTTTGGATCGGAATCGGATAGCATCTCCTTCACATGGTATCCTTTTAACTTAAACGTTTTTGAGATCCGCAACACACCTGCACTATCTCAATGATTCTGAATAACAGTACACCTCTGGGCCTCGTCTTTGACAAGTTTCTGAGAAGAACCACAATAGATTGTTTGCAGGTGTAGCAAACTTGGTGTTCATATATTCATGATGAACGGACTCTAGCTCACTGGGGTCTCATTTCATTCTTCTTCCTTCAGTTCACTTCCACCACTGGCTTGGCTGCCGTGCCTGAGCTGCTCCGCGGCAGTGTAACGCTGAGCGAAGGAGCAGGGGATCAAGCCTGCCCCGGCACGCTAGCGGTGCTACTGCTTTTCGGGCAAGGGGATTGTGCTTTGTCCGGTTGTCTTGGCGGTGACAGTTCTTTTGGAGCCTGAGCATAGAATTCAAAGGATGTCACACCGTTCAGAAACATGCTTAGTTAATTGTGTATCATATTCTAGGGCAAAGTTCAACGCATCAACTTCAGAAGCCGGTGAAAAGGATACACTTCCAAAACGGTCCATGATAGGCGTGGCAATGCCATCTGGTACCTTCGCATTCTGGCACGGATGCCACACCACCGGAACCGCAAGAGTAAAAGCCACATCAATTTGTTACCTGGTCAGATAGTCCTCTTCTGAACCCAAGCATTGCGCCCCACCGCCCGTTGTTCGCGCGCCGGCCATTTCTGCCTGTTCTCAAGCCATTTTGCCAGGCCGTGGCCCGGGCCAAGACATCCGCGGGCGACAGTCGCTTGCAGGTGACGTATTGCACCTCACATTGGCGCTTGCAAGTGGCATGGTTGGCCCTAACAGAGTCCGCTGGTTTCAGCAGCTCATCCAACAGAAGCCCTTTTTCCATCTGAGTTCGAAGGAAAAAGGGCAGGTCAACCAATTCTGAAGAGCATGTTGCAATCCATATCTGGGGGGTTATATACCTTCTTTCGGGGTGTGGCTGGAGGTCCCTGATCGTGGTGGCCTGTGGGCTGGGGCGAAACCAGGTGACCCCGGCCTTTCACGACTCCGTGGATCGAAAGACGGAAGGTGGGCGGAACTGACGAAGACATCACCGAAATGGGCGGCCTTTGGCTCCGACCCTTTGAAAAACCAAACAGGTGGTTCGGTTCTTCCATGGTTTTCCACTTCGCAATGAGTCCAATCGAAGGGTACCAGTTTTGCTGGAACCTCCATCCTGTGGCCCGTCTTCGTGCGCCCAGTGGCCACGCGCCAGTCTTCGCCGGTGTTCGGAAAGTTCTCGTGAGGTAAACGCGAGTCCCAAACCTTTGGAGATCGGTGTGTGTGAAGGTGAAGCCGACGTGAGGGTGAAGCCGATGTGAAGGGAAGACGTTTGGTCAAAGCAAGAGATGCACGTTTTGGAGTGCCAAGATGGGCCAAGCTTTGCACCCTTTCTTCCTTTGGTTGTTTGAAGGAAGTCGCGTGGGGAAAATCACCCGGAAGTACAGAGATAATTTATTGTTCACGAACTAATATATGTTCCCATGCAGGTTTTGGGGGGATGGTGTTGGTGGTGCTTTTTCTTTGACAATCTGAGTTGCTGACAAACCTGAAAGCCCAAGGGATATTATACAACTAAAAATATCTTTGAAACAGGTGGCGGCAAATGACATGTGCATGGTCCAACCGGCAGATACGCTTCTTGAATTTCTTGAATCTGTTAGTCACTAGAACTCAGTATAACCCCAGTAGAAGAATTAGAGGAACATCCCCTTCCTTAACCATCTCTGTCAGTTTCCATGTTGCTTTGCCACATCCAATCACACACTGTGTATACCAAGTGGTCTTACGAGTGCGCGGCAAAGATTAAGAAACATCGGCAAACCTGTGGTTCGATTCCAAGGAAGCGTGAAACTGGAACATGAGTGGACTTCAGCTCCTAGGCCCTAGGCCATCACTTAGAGGCATCCCTTGCTGACTCCTTGGACGGTGTTGCTTCATGTTGCTTCTTTT
The DNA here is from genome assembly GCA_963970005.1 of Durusdinium trenchii. Taxonomy (NCBI): domain Eukaryota; class Dinophyceae; order Suessiales; family Symbiodiniaceae; genus Durusdinium; species Durusdinium trenchii. The sequence goes on along the minus strand of CAXAMN010021407.1, from coordinate 350,864 downwards.
GAGACACAACCTCAACTAACACAACAGGATACAAAAGGTGTCAGAACTGAAGAGCCCTCAAACCTGGTAGAAGATTCTCAAAAAGGTAGCTGGACAACGCGGTTCGACCCCATTGGCACCATGGACAAACCATCACGGTTCGACCACCAGCTTCGCATGGACGTCACACCACCGGTCAGCACCGGGCCACGAGGAGCCCACCGCTGGGCACCACGATCTTGCAACGTCGAGCCTGGGTTCCAGCGGGTCTTTTGGTGGAGAAATGGTTGTGTATTTCAATAATGGACATCCACAATCAATAAATTGTAGATGGTTGTAGATGGTTGTAGCCTAGCCTATTTCCCTTCTTCCAGGGGTTCTTTGGGAGGTCTCCCTATTCCAAGACACACCCAGACACACCGCGGGTGTCTTTTGGGTGAAACTGCGGGTGTCTTCGTCGTTTAGAACGTGGTTGGGTGGATGCGGGTGTCTTCATCTGTCGGCAGCCACAGCGGCTTCGAAAGCCATTTCAGAGATGCACATGTTTCCCGTATATGTCGACTTGAAATTCCGCTTTTGGATGCTTTTGGGTCAAGTTCTCAGTCAAGTCCAGTGTACTGCTACGAGCATGAACAATATGTTAAATTCCTGTCATGCCCACACTAACCCTGTTAAATCTACGAAAAATGCACGAAGCAACTGGAAAGCCAAATGTTTCGCTAAGCATGGACACCCTGAGAGAGCACTGATACCCCACTCTATAGAGCATTCTGACAGACAAATTCAAATCATCAATTTGGGGGAACCTCCAAAGCTCCCAAAGCTCCTGGCCTGCATTTCGTCCTCCAGCGGAACTGGGAAAGGGATCATGGTCTTACTGCGCTTGGGAATGCTGCCTTCCGAGCACAACCAGACAGCGGGTCTTGGATTGCATGGAAGTGAGGAATAAAAGACCAGTCGAGTCCAACAAGACTATCCTCTTCCCTGACCAAGCCCAGTTAGTGGATGATGGGGACTCGTTGCAGGCCTTTCCATCTCTAAAATAGTGATAAGATGTGATACACTCCCGAAAACTCACATAGACCCTGACGTTCTGGCCCCCCTGGAAGAGTGTTTTCCTGGTTTTCAGGGTCCATGTTAGTCTTCCAGGGTCTAAGACCTTCTACCGGCTCTACAGGCTTCCGACACCGCCACTTCCGGATGGACCATTCTCTCCTACTTAGGGACCGGAGATCCACCCGGGATGGTTTGATGCTGAAGACGTGGATGCGCAACTTGGATGTGGCAAGACATCACGATCATTCACCCATAGCAGAAAAAACACCCTAAGCAAAACTCAGGCTAAGCAAGCTCTAGAATATTTATCCACTGAGTCCCAAAAAAAAAGATAAACCATGATAAACCCCTTTTTCAGCATAAGCACCACTTGTTGAAGAGGATGAAATCGTTGGAGAGAAATCATAGCAATCAAAATAGCATATGATTCGTATGATGTATGTATGATGATATATATTTGAAGGAAAGGCTTCATCGCTCTATTATAGGTTGGAGGCCATCGCTACTAGGGTGGAGGCCATGGCTTGTTGGGTTCGAGGATATTTGGAAAGAACGAGCTTCTTGGCAACTGGCGCGCCTTCGGGGTGATCCTTGGACCACTGGGCGAAGTGCTGCTGGAACTCGGGCACCGTCACAAAGCCCCCCGAGCTGCGACTGCCTGGTGCGACGCGCGAGCTCCTTCGTCCGCCATGGGGGATGGTACTGTGCTGTCAGTGGTCGATGGCACAGTGGTTATAGACCGCCAAGTTGGGTGGTTGATGTGGACGTGGACCCCTGTTGAACTACGATATCTTGGGGTTGTGTCATCTACTCTGAAACGACGTACTGTATAAGAGAAAAGACACGTATCGGAAGTCGGATCCGATGCCTTCCTCCGCATGCAAACTGAGTCTGACAATGTTTGGAGCATGCAGCCGAATCAACGATTCGTGTGGGTTTACATGGGGGACCTCACCACCATTGGCTCTCATCCCTTCTGCCACCTGGATGTGTGGGTGGGGTGTCTATGTTCATGATTGTTCATGGTTTATGCAGAAGCCTCTTTGAACCGCGATTATGCCCCCTCCATCCGAAACTCATGTCAGAGCATTCAACAATAAGGCTTACACCGCACCACCAGCGTTCCGTTTCCGCATTCCAAAGCCACCCTTCCCGCTGCGACCGGCTCAAAGTGGATCCTCCTCCCTGCGCTCTCTTCTCCGACCCCCTGACGACTCGTCTCTGTCTCCCCGTCCGTTTCCGTCCGTCCCGTCCGTTTGATGAGGCCTGAAAGGCTGATGAAGCCTTGCATGGCCTCGAACTCGGGCATGGCCCTGAGAGCGCGCACGCGCGCTCAGGCGGTCGGCGATCCACAGGCAGTGTGCATAGAAGTTTAAAGGCCCCCAGATTAGATAGAAGGGTGACCTGTGTTAGCCCTCATTGACCATATGTTGGAACTCGTGAGCGTATCCATTTGAGAACCTGTATGCCGTATATCTGTTCCTATCTGTTCCTGGTGGAAGCGGGATCGCAGCTCTCGGTTTGTCTGACTCGACTCATAAGAAAACCATTCTTTGTTCGTCAAAGCCGAACTGACGTAGTGAAAACAGGATAGTCCCAAACCGGCTCATTCCTTGTTGGCCAGTGCGCATGGCTACAGTTCTGACTAATTACAGACCGCTTGGCCGCTCCTGTGTAGAGCGCACACATTGTTCTCTGATGATGATTTTGTGGCACCTGAGGAGGTTCAGCATTCACCACTTCGACTGCCAGGCGCGCGGAAACCGCGCGTTTCACCTGCTCAGCTCAGCCAAGCGACCAAGGATTCTGGTCCCAGTGAAGCCAATCTCGGCTGGTGCGCCATTCAGGCCTCACAGCGGGCGTTGTTCGTTCGGTGCTTCACTGGTTCAGACCAACTGAATCACTGCTTCAGACCGGTGCCGCCCGCGTCCGCTCCGCGTGACCCGTCACGGTCCACGCCTCTCGATGGTCTCCGTCTCCGTCTCGCGCCAGAGGGTGGGTCGCATGAGTCCCAGGCGATCGACGGACATCACCAGACCCTGCGAAGCGACGGACACCACTGGACCCCAATGGGACCGGTGCATCGGGAGCAAATGGGGAGGTCAAGGGTCCATGGATGGGTGTTGTGGTCTGGATGTGGCCTAATGGGACAGATACATTGAATCGGTGGAAAGAAATGATACAGCATACAGTAATACTGCACCCCCGAACGATCAAAGGAAGCAAAGTTCTATTGATTTTGATTATGTCATCCCATCCCACCCCAAAGCCCCAACATACTCAGCTCCTCCATGGGCTCCACCAGCCACACAACCTGACCCTGCGGTCACGCCACGTGGCCGATGCCGTGGTCGGACCCATCGACCGGCTGCGAACCGGAACAGACCCGACCGGCGACCGGCTGCTCCCAAGACAGGACATAAAGAAATGGAAGGGAAAGTGAACTCTCTCCAGAATGATCTTCGAAAAATCATCGTCTTTTTTCAAAGGCTGAAGTTCTGTGATGTTCTATGCTTGAGAGACTCCAAACAATTGGCCAAATCTTCGGTTTGCATGATCCAACCACTTGGGCTTCTTCCGGTTTCCTTGTTGTTTCTGTCCTTTTCTTTCGTCTTACTCAGCGACTTCGTCCCTTCGTTGTTGCACCAGCGCCATCGGCTCGATGGTTCGATGGTTCGCCTCGCTCGCACCGGGCACGAAGCTTTCCCAAAGCCTTGGTCTGGGAGATGGAAGAAATGGGAGATGAAGGAAGGCACATGGAAAGCACTTCACTCACTGATTTCTGCTACCTGCGCTGTTTTCCTCTGTTCCCTCCGCAACATCTCATACCAGACCTCTTGGATGCCGAGATCCCCCTGAAAGATAGCTCTGCCGCAAGTCATATCTATTTGCAGCTAAAGCCAGCTGGTATGCCATGCCTATAGATGTTGTTGCAAGGGTTTTGTCATCAAAAGAACCGTGACCCGGAATCTGGGCCACCTACCCAGCTCTACCCGCTCTACCCACCCCCTCAACAATCCGTCATCCGATTTCATCCCCCCCTGTCTGGTGGATGACTGGCACTAACACCGTCATCCACCTTGGCCCAGTGGCACGTCGAAGACGCGGTTCAGGGTGCCGTTCACCCGGTTCCTCCAGGTCTGAAGCTCTGCCGTGGGGTCCTTGGTGGTGACGCCCAGCCACCCAGCCAACGAGAGAAACGAGCTCGTGGGAACTGGCGAAACAAGTCTTAAGACCCTCGTGATTGGAAGGTGACTCTCTCTATAGTCAGGTGAATAGAGCGAGTAAATCAAAGCAAAGGATCCCAGACGTGTAGTAGCTGTGGATCTACCAATGTATCAACAAAGGGTGTTGTTGTCATACAACTGAGGGTGTTGCAGTCATCCTGCCGCACAAGGGCGCGTGCCAAACTGGACATTTTGAAGTGGACATGACGAATTCAGAAGAATTCCTCTTTAAAGAAATGTGTTCCACGCAGGTCAGCTTGGAGAAGTGCTCAATTTGACGAACAAAGAAACCTTGTGCATAATTCAGATCAGCCGTTAACATTATGCCACTCATGCCACCTTGTCTCGCATTCTCAGCATGATGTACATAGCCACCCAGGGTATCTTCTGTTCGGGGGGTCTACTTTGGACCTCGACCGTCGCCTGAGTCAAGGTCGGCTGTGAGGAACTCAACCTCCCCAGCAATCCGTTGACATGCATTGACTCACAGCCGAAAAAAGAGAAGTGGGCGTGTAGTTCAAAGTGAATGTGCAAATCAGGGAGACCGACCTCCTTCAACGACCTTCTGAGTTCGGTTCGGTATATTTCCGTGACCAGTTCCAAGGATTCCTCAACAAAAAAACAATCGTTTCTGAATCCAGAGTCATCATCTTCTCGAAAAATCCAGCTCCATCGGCAAAGTTCTCACCAGAAACTTCCTTCTAAGCCGGAACCCCCTGGCAGGGGGAACGCGAACTTTTCACCCACGTTCTTCCAACTCACCCAGCACCACCCAGGACTTCTACAACCACCCAGCAGCTGCCAGCACTTCCCACCTCGGCGCAACCCTCACCTCGGGACCTCGGGACCTCATCTTCTGCCGCCAAAACTCCTTGGACTCGACGAAGTTTCGAGAGCCTCCAGGCCATGCATCCCAACTTCGAGGCTCCTGTGATCGTGTGGACGGACTTTCACGCCGGTCTCGTTGGAAAACCCGTCAGGGAAAACCGTTGCGAGTTTCTGAAAGCGTCGAACTGAGCACTGGAAATGCTTGGAATGCAAGAATTGTTCCAGCCGCGGCGTGGACAGGCTGAGACAAAGATGTATTAAGGGCACAAACCCAGCATAATTTTGTGGTTGAACCAAAGGTCGTCAAGTCCCAACTGCCTCAAACGCTTGGGCTGCATGAGGAGGGTGAGTCCCGGTGAAGCCTCTCATCAAAATATGTCACGATCGTCAGTCATAAGCCTTAAAGAACACGCGCGGCGCTACCCTTTCATTGTAGGTGTCTCAGGAACAATTTTTGCAAGGATGCCAAAAGGATAAGAATCGAAAAAAAAACGAGTGCTTTTCACGGGAAGTGAATCAATGAAAAAAATAGTCATTTCTTCGAAAAATCCTACAAGCTTCTCAGCATCCATTGAAGGCTCCACGTCAAATGTTCCCAAAAAAAGGTTGGGGAACCCTCCACCACTGCAGGAGCCATCCATGATCCATGAGCATCCCGGTCGTGGTGACTCCCAGGGACGGGACGGGACGAGACTCGGCACGTCCTTGCGATCTAAAGCACCGCCTCCCAACAAGCTGTGGCAGCTCCAAATCTCATCGATGGTCTCCTGGACCTGAAGGGATGGATTCCTATAGACAGACGAAACACGAGGCGACAGAAGACAGAATCTGAAGGAACGTAGTAGTTCGTTTCCCTGCGTTGAAAACCTAAGATTCTGCAAGCCAGCTCGGAAACAACGGAAAACGAAACTGGACACGTCTTTTTCTTGCAAGGACGGCGTCAGTTGAAGCGTCCATCAGCGCTTTCCCTGGCAATAGCAACGCATGCGAACTGGCAGTGGGTGGTTAGAACTAAATGCATGGACAAGCTACTAACGTGCATGTTGTGGTAAAGTAGACAATGAGATCGAAATCCTGTCAGTTGAAGCACGCGCAATTGCAGCTCTATAGGCCTCTTCTGCGTGATTTTCACAAGCACATCGTTGTTTAGAAGCGGTGGCCACCTGAACACGCGGTGGTGATGATTAACCCTAAGATCATAAATTAAATGCATGAGCAAACGAGTGTCTTCATGACGATGCTTGAGATGATCCAAATGATGTCTAGTAGCAGTCAACTTGTACAGGCCTGTTTGTCGAAGTGATTGCATATATAGACATATATATATATACATATATATATATAAATATATGTGTGTGTATACATATGTATGTATGAATGATGTATTTCTGCCGTTGTGCATAAAAAGTCAATCTTCCATGCAGCCATGAGGCTGGCCATACACATCAGTGGCCAGGTGAAACAAATCCAGCGGCGCAATGCCCCCCAGCGAAGGAGCAAGCGAGAGGACAAGCAACGCCCGCCTTCACCGGGGTAGTCCTTTCGAACCACATGGTGGTGTGGTAAATTAGTAAACCTGGGCAACGTACGTTGACATCATCTCCGACAGGCTGGCTCTGTCTCGGGCTCGGAGCCCTGACTCGACCAAACTGCAACAAGGTAAAAGTGGGTCCTCGCGCCAGAGCCCTTGGCCTCTTGACGCTCGCCATCTTCGTCCAGCCGATATTTGTGTGTGCACCACGCTACCTCAAGCTGGACATCGCCAGCGATCTGGTGGTTTGCTGCTGTCCGTACTGCAAGGTTCTTTGAAAGCTCGCTCAAAAGCACAAGCCCCAGGACGTCAGCCTGGATTCTGCTTTCCAATTGCCAATTCTCAAGGACGAAGTAAAGGTACAATTGCTTGGGATCTGGCGCCGTCACTGGGCCCAAATGGATCGGTGGGACCTGGCTGAGATAGGTTGCTGGTGATGGCGCAACAAAGTTGCTGTGGACCACCGAGCCCCTGTCTTCGTCTTCTTCCTCGCTGTCCTCGGGCTCAGGCTCACCTCGTTCCACCTCCGCGCCTTGCCCTACGAGCCCCTCCACCTCCAGAGAGGGGGCAAAGGCTTGCCATTCGGTCTACACCGCACCCTCCACCAGGTCTGTGAAGTCGACCCACGTGTCTCCTGACACAGGTCCCCCCACGGTTCTCCCTTTCTATGTATAGAGTTGGTGGCCACATGGCCACGGCCCAAAGCCAAGCCGTGGTTGCCGCCTCGGGCAAACCCTTCCTACACCGTAGCAAAAAAATCTATGTATCTATGTACCTATCTGTCTGTGTATGTATGTACATAGATATGCAACTAAATGCCTGGCTTGCACCATTGTTTCCTGACGCTGTGTCAAAGCACAAAGCATTCCTGTGATGTTCGGCTGTTTTCGTCCTGATCATCATGCTCTGCTTTGTTTTTGCTGTATGCCCTGCTAGCTGCTAACTCTGCATGTCAAAAGTAGGGTGGGAAGGTCAATCATAATGGTACAATATGGTACACTTTATTCTGCGACGCTCATTCATTCTGCGACGGCTTGCGTTGCCCTTTGCATTGGTAGCTCTACACGTCACAGGGAGGGTGGGAAGATCAGTGATGGTGTTGCATTTCCTTTTGCAACGCTGGCGGAACATGTACAGGGTCTGAGATGTTCTGCCGAGCATGTTGAACAGAGCCCGTGGTTCGAGGTGGAAAGAATTCCAGTGGCGCTGGCTCAGAGGGAAGCAGAGAATCACTTGCTTGGCTGTTCGTCCTGGGAAACATGAGAAGAAGTCTTTGTGCCTGCAATGTTCGGGACATGGGTGGGGCATCTTGCGCCTTCTGACTTTCAGAATGACTGCAGTTAGAGATATTGGCATATCCATCAATGCATGTTTTCCCACTGGGCATCTTGCTGAGCCTCGTAGCAGCCCTTCACAAGCCAAACAATGAATACTGTTTCTTTGGCCGGTTATGATCCCAATATAGCTCAACATGACATCAACATAGCTTCGACACGACCCTCACCACAAACCACGCCACTTACCTTGACCATGAACTCAGTAGAATCAACATGACCTCAGTAGAACTTCAGTAGAATCAGCATGAATATGCACACACCCGGCCTGGCGAAACTCCAGCCGCCCAAATTTAACACGTCAGGGCACTTGCACTAAGTTCCCCGTACATCACACTAAAGCAGACTCCCTGTGGGTCCTAAAAAAACACCCTTCCAGGACCAACAGAACCACCTGCAAAGAGACTGCACTAGCCCCAATGGACCCCAACATCACCCCTTCATACACTCGACATGACCTCAAATGGGCCTAGTGTAGTCGCACTTACACCTAACCTGAAGCCCAACATCCCTGAGTCACCAGCAACGACCAGCAAGAATCACCAGCAAGAACCAGCAAGAGCCAGCAAGAAGATGCAGAGCTGATGCAAACCTCGTCAACTTGTGGTCCCAAGTTCAAGACCTCAAAAAATCTGAAAATCGCGTCTGTTTGCTGTAATTTACAGTTAAAAATGCTTCCCTGTAGGTCCCGAAGCCTAACCTCTCTAGGGACCCACAGAACCACCCGCCAACATTCTACAAATCAAAAACGACATTTCGCACGCCCATGGCCCCCTCCCTTTAGCGCTTCGCAACACCAACTCCCTGCGCTGTTCCAGTCATTCTCCGGTGGATCCACCCTGTGAGAGATTCTTGGTCTCATCTTCTTCATGTCCCTTCTGTTCATCAGGACATTGGCGATGTTCTCCAAATCTGGGATCACCAATCTCTGATAGAAACACAATGTTGAAAAGCTTGGAATATGGGGATGTTTGGAATACTGTGGAACACTCCTTCGTCCCCACAAAAGTTTCTGAATGTACTTGTGGACGGCTTTTTAGCCGTCAGGTCTTCGAGCCGTGGACGCTCAGGGCCATTCCGTAGTGTAAGGTGTGGATCCAATTGATATCCCTAGCGCTCCAACCATATCGAAGATGCCCGGAACCCACCCCCAACCACAGGTATACACCAAAGTCCCTGCTAGGTGATCTACAAGATGTCAATTAATAGCCTCCTTATAGGTTAAGGGGTGCCATTTACCAACACTTGTGGGTCCTGCTATGTGTGAATTTCATAGGAGGACATTCCATTGGCCAAATTGGTCACTGACTTCCCAAGGTACGATGGGTTCTCTGTCATTGCCACACGTACCAAGACACCCATGGTTTTGGAGGGCAAGGAGCGGTTGACAGGTACCAGGCAAAGGGTACCCTTGTTGTGGATCTGTTGAAAAAGAATGGTCAAAACAGATCCATGTTGTGCCAACCATGCCAAACCATATGTCTTTGGGAGGGAGATAGGACCCTGCCATTTTCGCCAAAAGCTCCCAATTGCCATGCCTCGCTGGCATTAAGCACATCCCGGACGACCACAAAGCCTTGCTCTCCTGGGCTGCTCAGCATTTCTCGGGAACATCCAAACAGATCAAAAAGACATTCTGCATGTGGCAAACCCTTTTTTACTCTGAAATAGGAACTCAAAAGGTTGAGCTAGTCCACCTCTCAGGCCGAGGGTTTGGTCATTCTGAAAGCTTGGTGACACCAGTGGTTCCGAGTTTCAATGGCACCAGTGATGACGCCTGACTCCATGACTCCATGGGGACCCAATATCGGCCAGAATACAAAGTTGTTGATGTTTAGGCTTTAGGGGGAAGTGTGAGTCGACTCTGATGTTCGCTTTGGGTCTGCAATCCTGTCTCAAAGAAACTACAGAAACTGCTGCTGCTGCGACTCCCACTCCCACTATCACTACTCACTACTCACTACTCACTACTCCCTGCTCCCTGCTCCCTACTTCCTACTCCCTACTACTACTACTACTACTCCTACTGCTACTACTAGTACTAGTACATACGTACCCGTACAATACTACGAGTAGCACTACAACCACATCAAAATACGCCACATCCCATCCACCGGTCTCCCGAATGACCGCCGCTCCACGATTCCGGTCTCGACGTGGCCGCCCAGGGGCGGAAATGCTTCGTGTAGGCCGCTTCCTCCTCCACCGCGAAGGTCGTGACATCCACGAAGCGCGGGGAGACCGGCGCCATGGGGAGCGAAAAAGTGGTGGGAGGGAATGGATTCGGGAGAGGTGGGAGAGGTGGGTGGTCTGCATGTGATGGTCCCCATGGTCACCATGCTTTCAAGGAGAATAAGGGGCAGTTGAAATGGCTGTAGAAGAAAGATGGTAGTGTCCAGAGACGTAGGCTTCGTCCCTCGCATGTTGTCATCCTGTTCTTGGCTTTGCCTACTTCCAACTTCAATCCATCGCGGTGCCGTCGAAGCGCACATGATTGGAGCGCAAATGGTTGACAGAACAACCCTGCTGTTGACGCAGGATCACTTGTCCCCTTGAATTCTTGAATTGTTAAAAGCCAATGGCTCCAGCTCATGTATGTCCCAACAAGTGCCCCGCAAATGAGGCTTTGGACCATTGGCCTTGGAAGGGTCCAACCTGTGATAGCAACTTTTCTGATGGCTCGGCAGACTCTCATGAACTTGAACTGCTAGACACTGCTGGATGTAAAAACACACATAATAATTAAATTAGATGGTTTAGATGAATTACCGGATACCGAGAGGTCCCTGGTTTTCGAGGTTCACTTCTCGCCCTCTTCACTGATTGGTATCATTTGGTATATCATCTCTTTTCTCTTTTCTCTTCACGTGCTGGGCGATGTTCTCGCAGCTTCGGCCTCACGGGCTCCGAACGGAAGAAGTGTCCAACTTGAACAAGGCGAACAGCTTCGTGGTGTAGCGACCAAATCACCCGGAAAGCCGCCGGCCCGAAGCCTAAAGAAGTTCACAGCTCGTGGTTTGGTCTCAGTCTTTACCGTGTCATCTGAGGCTTTAGGTGATGTAAAGGTCAACTGGTCAAACCTCCTTAAGCTTCTTACGAATGGCGAACGAAGCAAAGGGGTGTGCCTGCGGTGCCCAGGGTGAGCAAACAAAGCGATTCAAAACGCCTTTTTGCAAGGAATGGGTTCAGTTTCCTCCTTTGCCCTGGTCTAACTCACCTGGTTGGTACAAAAGAAGTGGTTTGCTTTCAGTAATCATCGATAGCCGATAGCTCTCACACATGGCCTTTCAATCTTTGTTCACTTGCACATCCTCACATTCTTCAAAACGCACGTGCAACCGCCGATCGTCCCATGGTCTCACCCCGATACCTTTGCGTCGTTGGAGCTCGTTGTCGACACGGATTCCGTTGTCGGTCGGACCGTGTCGGTGTCGGTGCCTGGAGGTCGCAAAGGAGTTGGAAGCGGCACGAGGATCCCAGGTTCGAGACCGCAGGATACCTGGGCGGTCGGTATAAGCTAGGTGTCCAAGCGCAAGCAAAGCACGCGAGTCAGGGCGGGTTTGCGGGTAAACCGCCGCGGGTAAACCGCCCTGCGGGTGTTCCATGGTTGGGATCCGGCAGGGGGACACCAAGGATCGGTGTTCAGATTGACTTCTGGAAATCAGGATGAAGAAGATAAAGATTGAAGAGTAAACTCACTTGAGAGAGGAGGGGGTGAACGAAAGGTAGCAGGCAATCACAAGTAACCCTGGTAGAAGTCCATGACGGCGTGAACCGGCGCAGGGGTGATTTGATCCAGGGGGGCCCCCCCCCGACGAACAAAATCATTTCTTACAGGACCAAACTCAATGCACAATGCCAACTCCTGATTGTAATATATTTTTGCTAAAGCAAGGAGAACTCAGGTAGCTCAAGCTACCTTTCGTGACTAAGGGCTTAACTAGCCTAGGGGTCCCCTTTAAGCAACACAGCCTGCAATCGGTCGACCTCAGATTCCCGCTGTAGCCTGTAGCATCCAGGGTACTCTCGTGGGTCAAGATCGAAGGATTCACCGGATGCACCCGAACCAACTGCTACATCTTTGGGGTCCAAAACGCTAGTTCTGAGAGTCAAAGCCCTATAGCGAGCTGAGGGTCCTCTTGCTGAGCCCATTGTGGGCGCGAATTCAAGCAAGCTCCGCCGGCCACGGAACACAACTGAGGCGAAGGAAGGCACTCAAGTCCCTCAAGTCCCAGCTGCACTGTCTCGGGCAGGTCAGTGAAGACATGCCTGGCTGAATCGAAAAACTAAGAGGAGAAACATGGAGAAAGAAAAAGGGGAGACAGCTTCTCCTTTCGAAACTAAAGGCTAAAGGTGTTTCAAGTGAATGGAGGGACAATTTCGGGTGGCCCTAATCCAACTCAAAATCGGGGGGGGGGGCGAACACGGGGTATTCTGGCATGAAATCCTGCCAATCCTGTGGAACATTTCAGGCCCTTGGTCTGATGTGGTCTTGTGGTGTCTATCTGCCTTGGTTGGTGGCCGACTTGGATGAAACAAGGGCACATTGGGGTAGAATCCCTAGGTTCTGATCGTCCTCCACAGGCAGGCTGAGGTCCGATTCCTTATTGATGTCGTTAGGTCATGTTAGGTCCCTGTAGCCTTTGGAGAGGCACACAAGTCACAGAGATCAAGGCAACCAAAAAACACATTGAGATTCAAATGGTTCACCTCAAGAGCCCCGAATATGCCACAAACGCGAAATCCAAATGAAACCCAACTTGCCCTCACCCTAAGCCGAACCGGTTCTAGATCCGCTGGGACTTCCAGTGGGGCTCGGTCGTATGGTTTCACGATCAGCCAAGAGACTCAAAGGTGCGTTCATCCACTACTAGAGTCGCAGAGCGCAAGCCACGGGCAGGGAGATCCAGCTCAAAGATCACCAAATCTCCCTGATCAAAGCTGATCCCGACATCTACAGGGAGCTCCGGGCCATTCCCCCCTTTGACCAGAGACGTGTACACTCTGACGAACACATCACATGGAAGTGGATGGTGCCCATGGCCCCTGTGAAGACTATGTTGCGAATACCAAACAGGTGGTTGAACCCATTTCCATGTTAGTGAGTCGGAGTGTAGGCAATGGAAGAGAGCGAGACATCGTTGAGGCCTTGGAACACTCAACGTGGACGACCTAGCCCTTAACCTGCTAGCCGCTCCTAGCCCTTAACCTTGTCCAGGTACATCTGATCACTACTCCTGGGCTACCTGAAGGTCGAACCCCACTTCCATGACCGCCTTTGATATGAACCCTTGAGAGTGTGACCCAGGGTTAGGTGCCTGTTTTAACATGTGGAAGTGATAGTGTGGTACACTTTGCTTTCCGATATCCTTTTTAAAAAAGCATGTCAACTTTCTTGATGAACTGAGACAACATCACTGTTCTCCAAATACACTCAAAAACGCACAATATGTCGAAGATGACCCCTTGATAGACTGCTTTCCTACTTTTCCATTTCCATGTTTGTTCTTGGGAAGTGTACCTTCAGCACCATTTATTTAGTCCGAGTGTTGCCACCCCTTGGGTGTTTAAAGGTCAGCAAGCCATCATCAGCCTTTAGGTATCTGACAAGTTTCTGAAAACGGGAGACCATCCAAAAGGCTGCATGTCTGACCCACCGATCTCGCCGCAAAGACTCTCCCGCCTCCCCAAAGCTCACTGGAAGCATCTCCAATTCCCTGCCCAGGGATCGGAGGATCGGATGCTTCCATCTGCGTGTGCTCGGTGGTTCCCATTTTCACTGAGTGGATGTGTCATGAATGTGGAATTGCACATTGCACGTCATCGTCCGGCCTTGGCGAGAGTGGGATCCTTGAAATCGGTTCCAGCTGACGACATATACAGTATTATACAGTATATGGCAAAAGAATGCAAAGAACTTTAAAGAACCCAATGAATGTTCTCCTCATCCCATAGGGTCCCTATGGGTGTCCGGTTTTCTCGCCTGCCAGCTGCCCAAGTGCTACCATCCGATGCCACCGCCCACGTGCCACTTGGTGCCAACTTGGTGCCCAAGGCTTGGGAGGTGCCAGTCCTGGTGAGTGGACGATCCATCCGTTCATCCACCGCTGGAGACGTCCATCCGACTCGGATGGTTTCATCCGCCGATCCGCTGGAGGAAGAGATATAGAGGAAATCAGAGGACACCTAATAGAGGAAACCCATAGGGGAAACCCAGGGGTAGAGGAAACCATGGAGAAAAATTCATGGATCTTCGAATGCGATGAAGACGATTTTTCAGCCTTTGCGCGGCATATCGCTGGTGGGGAAGATTCACGCAGGGCGCAGCTTCGTTGATCCCATTAACGATCCTAAGCGTCGCAACGTCGCCCACGCCGGGATCATTGGGATGTGACGATTGCGGTTCACGACGTTTCACAACCTGTATACAAGTTCGGTCAATTTTTTACAGTTGCTGGGAGGGACAGTTGCGGTCGCGGAAGGTGATTGATATTCCTACATAATGATTCGGATGAGGCAGGTGGAAGGTGGAGGGACATCCAAAAAAAACATGAAAACATCGTAGACTTCGGAGATACGACCTCTGGTAGGTGATGGAAAACCAAACTGTCCAGTGGAGCAACACATCGTATCCAAGCAGTTGCGAAACTACTGATCATATGGAAACGAAGCAGTTCTGTGCCAGGAAAACGATCTTCAACCGCGCTATTTCCACAATGTTTGTCATGATTTGTCATGCAACAAATTGAGAGGAACCAGGCCACCTTTGTGGCTCTGTGTTCTAAGATCTGGGCCCTTCAATGCCAAAGCCGACATCCAAACATCCGATGACCTTCCGGTCCCACCGGGGTCTTTTGAGTGGGTTACCGCTGGGTTCCGAGGCATCCAGTGTTCAGTAATCCAATCTCTATGTTGATGTTGAAATGCATGTTGATGTTGATGTTGATCTATGTTGATGTTTATGTTGATGTTGAAGTACCCTATTTTTTCAAAAAACTGAAGTCATGTCTTGAATTTCCGTGAGCGAACTCCGATCACATCTGATCAGCCTCCACCGCCGTTTCGGTCCAGGCCGAGGCCACCAAACCAACGAAGCAGCGCCGCTCGTGGTGTTCGCCGCCGCTCGTGGGGTCGCCCAACGGGAGAAGCTTCCTGGGAGCCGAAACAGTTGTCGGTTTGACGCTGGACCGAGGCGGCACCAGGTGGTGTTTAGGTACAATATAGGCGATTAGGCACTGGTGTCAAATCAGCTCTCATGGTGGCTCTTTTTGTGTTCAGCGCAAGACTTGATGTCACATTCCCACGGTTAAACATTGCTTTTGCCGATGCTCGGAGACGAGTACACTCCCAGAACTAATCCGTGGAAGTGGAGTGTTCCCCACCTGTTTATCGAGGAAAATTGTCCCTCATGTTTTCAGGAAGTATCCGTTTCAGAAAATTTGGTTCTTGTTGCGGGATGTTGCGGGCATCTGTATGTAGTATGGACACGAAAAGCCACATGCCGACGATCAATAACTGCTTGTGTTCGGCAGGGTCAACCTAGGCAACCAAATGATGTCTGCACCCATTCCGATTTATTACCCCCAAAAAAACAGAAATCCAATCACCTCACAATCTGTCCATTCAGAATTCAGGTCCCAGATGTTCTTCACCAGACTCTACCTTCCCAATCCTCACATCTTCCAACATCCTACCAACCAAGTAGCACTCCGAAGCGATGTGTCCCGCTCTGGTAACCGCGCGTGGCGCGCGCGGCACAGGACTTGCGCAGCGCTCGCGTGTCGGGCATGCAGCAGATCGTCGCCTGGACCAAACCGCCGAAACTGGAGAGATTCGAAGCGTCCGAGCGTCGTCGCTGATCACCAAGACTCGTTGTGTATTAGCCGTACAGGTGCCTTGTTTAGGAGCTAGGAGAAAGCGTCTTGTTGCGATTCAAAACAGCTTCTGCAAAAAAAGAATGCCAAGAAGAGATGAAAAGCAAACAGACCTGAACCCAAAGACCTGAACCCAAGGCGTCTTGAGACGCCACACGGCCTCTTCGTGCTGCACTGCGGGGTCGGAGCCTTTACGTGACCTGCAGCGACCGAGCGGAGGGGCGTGGGAGGGGTGGTGGTTGGAGACCCCAGGGTGGTGGAGTGGATATGAGTGGATAACTGAGTGGATAGTGGAGACGTTCGGGGCAGAATTCGGCCGGCTTGGAACTTTTTGGGAGGGGATCGCATCGGGGAATCAAGAACGTTTGCTAATCCAAAAATAACACCAAAAAACCCTGTCGTTCTTCCGATGATCGGCCATAGCCCGCCATTCTCCACCCACAAAAAGGAGAAGGGTGTGTAGGAACCCACCACTTGTCATTCAACCTTGGTGCGGGGATGTGGGTTGGCTGGTTTTTGGAAGGCAGTGTACCAACATGGTAGACATACAATGATCTGCGGGTGGTTCAACCTGAAGCCCGACCAGTCCACCATGTAGGTTGCCCTCCGTCGGTAGGTCCCAAGCTCTCTTGGTTTTGACCCGCAAACATATAGAAAACACATTGCACCCTTCATCCAGCCACCGTGGAAGAAGTCACCTAAGGGGCAGCGCCATCCATTTCCATGTTGCTTGGACAGGTGCACAAACATAGAATTAGCAAAGGGACAAGCCAATCAACAACAGTATATACAAAGAAATACAGTGTAATTATTGAGTTCGTTGATCATGAACTATCCTCCATGCACCATACAATCGACGGTTTCCCAGTTCCTGCAGCTTCAGGCGCCATCCCACCACCTTCGGAGGCTCTGCTGGCGGCTCCACCGGCTCGACGCCAGCGCCGAGTGCGGGAGCGACGTGCGCCGGAACTTCGGAGGCCTGGCCGGTGTCCAAATCGCCTCCTCACC
Source organism: Durusdinium trenchii (assembly GCA_963970005.1). Taxonomy (NCBI): domain Eukaryota; class Dinophyceae; order Suessiales; family Symbiodiniaceae; genus Durusdinium; species Durusdinium trenchii. The sequence continues at coordinate 334,027 of CAXAMN010021407.1, read as the reverse complement.
GCAGACATGTTGGAATTCTTTTCGGCTGACTGGTGCTTAGTAGTGGGGAATAAGGGAATGAGCCCCCAATAGAGAGTCCATTGGATCCATTCCCTCATTCCCTGCTAAGCACCAGTCAGGTTTAGGTGTGTGGTCTTGAAAAAACACACCTTTTTGCGGCCCACATCCAAACTCTGGGGGTGCCTTTGAACACGATTAAAATCTACACCGCAACCTCCAGAGAGCTGATATCTATCGAATCCAGGTTGTCAGTTGCTACTCGGTGACCACGAACACACCACTAAACCAAATGCAAATAGTGCTAATGAAAAAACTATGCATTCCTAGCATTCCAAGTGATGTCTCTTCAATTCGCTTAAGCATGCTGAAGCCACGTTGTGGTGCTGTAAGGAGCATCTCCAGTTCTTCTGATTGTTAAGATTAAGCTTTCGCACAACTTGCATCGCACGCCCAACTAGCACGAACTCCAAAGACCGCCTGTGTCTCAGCTCCGCGCCAAGGGGCCAGGAAGGCGCCTGGACACAACACAACACATGTTGAGGATGGGCCTGGAAGAGGTGATCTGCTTCGTAAGCACAGAGAGCAAATGCAATTGGTTCAGGTGTCTTATTCGTTTTGTTTTTTTCCCAATCGAATCTAAAAATGACACCGTCTCAGAAGAAAAACACACATGTGTCTCTCTCCAGCTTGCTAACAAAGATGAGGTCCGTGAGGACCGTGGTCCGGTTGTGCCAAGCCACACTGCTGAATGTCTACACTTGATGAACAGGAACGCAAGCCTTTCAACTTCATACACACACGCGTCACACCAGGACTCTTCAAAGTTGGCACACCTTGGACAACTTCTGAAATCACCACGACCTAGGGGCCCAAGAGTCTGGTTCTGCATGCAGATTCTTCCGTTTAACGTCTGTGACCACATTCACTTCTTTGCACACCTGCAGCTTTCAGAAAGCTTCGCTCGGGACTGGCCGCGCCAGTAGCGGCTCTAGGCGGAGGCTCCTTGAATCGGATGGGGTCGGGGGGACGACTCACTCAAGGAGGCTCACTAAGAGGCTTCTGTTGGACAGCTCTGGTCTAATCAATAGCAGTATAGCTGGTGTGCTCAAGAGAGATTTGCTTATTTTCAAGCTCCACGGAAAACTATAGGACCGGACCGGACAACCCCACATGTTAACACCTTCACCAGACACAGGAGCGGACAATTGGTGGTCGGTAGGTGGCAACTGGTTGGTGGCAATTCGTTGGTGGCAGTTTGTTGGTGGCAGTTGGTTGGTGGCAGTTTGTGGGTGGAAGTCTGTTGGTGGCACTTGGTTGGTGGCAATTGGCAAGTCACAGCGGCACAGCGGCGGCGACCCACAAGCACCAGCATCCGACCCCGTGGAGAACATCAAAGTACTGTGCCTGCCACGCAAATCACAGCAGCACGAGACCCAGCAACACCAGGGCAGCACCGGGCAGCACCGGGGCGTACATCCGACCCCCTGGAAAGTGACAATTGGTTGATGACAGTCGGTTGATGACAGTTGGTTGGTGACAATTAGTTGGTGGCAATTGGTTGGTAGCAATTGGTTGGTGACAATTGGTTGGTAGCAATTGGTGGGTGGCAATTGGTTGACAACAATTGGTTGATGACAATTGGTTGATGACAATTGGTTGGTAGCAATTGGTCGGTGGCAATTGGTTGGTGACAATTGGTTGGTGACAATTGGTTGGTAGAAATTGGTGGGTGACAATTGGTTGGTGGCAATTCGTTGGTGACAATTGGTTGGTAGCAATTGGTCGATGACAATCGGTTGATAGCAATCGGATGGTGACAATTGGTAGGTGGCAATTGGTGGGTGGCAATTGGTTGGTAGCAATTGGTTGATGACAATCGGTTGATGACAATTGGTTGGGAGGAGGCGGGAGGAGGAGGAGGGAGGAGGAGCGGATACCACACTAAAAACAAAATCCCCACACGTCAATGTGGGGAAAAATGACTGATGAGGTGGTTCCCAAGACCATGGACAAACCCTTCATTTTGACTCGGGGGTTCCTGAAAGAATCAAGATCTCAACATTTTGCAGTGACACATAATACTGTCAAGAGAAGAGCACTGCTCAAGATCCGGTCTAAACAAATTCTCACACCGACCGTGAGCTACGTCATGGTTGATGGGCCCAAAAGGTGAATTCGTCCCGCTCTGTCGTACTATAGAGTCCGATGGATTCTTGGGTTTCATGAAAGTCCCAAGGCCTAAAACAGTCCTGATTGACCAGGACCTCACCTTCCGCAGACATCAGGTCCAGGTCATCATCTCATCATCCATTATCAGGTCATCATCTTTACTAAACTTTACTAAAGAATGTGGTCTCCAATACCTCCAATCTCAAACCTTGTTGACCTTGTTGACCTTGAAGACGGGGTTGATGAATCCTACGTCGACATTACCATACATTACCTCACTCACATCTATATTCATTTATATATAGTTTGGGTTCATTTCGCGCACCAACAACTCCAAACGAGTGAGGATGAGTGAGGCACGGTGGGGGAGAGCCAACAAAAAGCCCATCCGAGAGGGAAGTCGTCCTCCACCCCATGTCCGCCTCCGATATCCGATGAAGGCACATCGTAACACACACCGTCATGACTCCCAAAAGCATGGATCTCAGATGATGTCATTCAATGAGCACATCGCAAACAACAAAAACTCCCTCAGCATCTTAAAAGAGATCGTGAAAAACGTGTTCACCTCGTCGTCACCTCGTCCAACCTCGTCTTCACCGGTCTCCTCTTTGGAGAGCTCTGAAGCCCATCCATCTCGTCCAAAGCCCTCCACCTCGACCCGTCGTGACGGCTCACTGGCTGCGGTTAGTCACATTGTTCCACCCCACTACGAGCTGATCTCATTTTCACAAATCCGGCCCGTGTTCATCCACCAGGATGTTGAAAGGCATAGGTCCCATCCAGCATTTCTGTCGCTGTGTCGTGGAAGACTTCCAGGTGGATGAGTTGAGCTTCTCTGCTCGCATGAGATCTTTGTATTGCGTTCCTCCATTATCATTATCATCACCAAACGCAGTCGCCAAGAAGCATCCAGGTACGACCGCAGCCCCAAAAAGTCCACCGCCACCTGGTTCGATGCTTGGTCGTTTCGCTTGTGGCACAGAGTGCTCTTGTTGAAGGGACATCATCTACAGCTGAAGCCACTCCCCATCTCACTAACAATTGAAGTGGATGGAATGGTTGTTCGGGAACCGGGGGTTTGGAGCGTTTGGACTGAATAAAGGACCATCTGGCGACGAGTCTTAGAGGGTCACGATGAGACCGGGTGAGAACTCCGCCCGGTCAACCAATCGTACCAGGAGAACTCTGCCCATCGGCGGATTCTTCGCATGGTCCGACCAAAACTCTACATAAACGCTTTACCAAAGTCTTCTGTTCTTTTTTTAGTGCGACGTTAGGCCTGTCCCGCAGTGTGCGCTTTGACGGGAAAGCAATACCTTTACCAAAGGGTCTGACTGGACAAAAAAAAACATGATCTGACTGGAACGGGCTATGATCTGCAAGAAAAAGCACTGCATCCAACTGCGTTCGAAAGACAGTCGAAAAGGGTCTCGGCATCCTGGGAACCGGCAGCGCGGCGCCACGCCTGAAAGTCTTGCAGCTGCTCTGGGGGCACTTTGGGCATCGCCGGGGAGCCTGGGAGGACGAATAAAATGGAGAGCAAGTGATACAAACATATATATATATAGTATATATACATACATACAGTATCTTTGTCGTGTTTAGGTCAGCGGCCTTGCACAAGACTGGCCACGTCTCATCGTGGAGATCAGTTGCGCTTGGTGATATACATACATACAGTATATATATATATATATTAAGTACTATATATACTATTCAATGTATACTTTGGACATATATCCCATTCCCTGGACCCAGTGGATGATGGCTCAGTTGCAGGCCGACATCTCCAAAATCGTCCTAATCGACCGACTGTGACAGGTGATGGGATACCCCCAAGATGTAGACATGTTCTTTAATAGGGAGATCCTCTGGCCTTGACTGGTGGAGATCCTCTGGCCTTGACTGGTTAGACTATGTTAGACTGGTCTATGTTTTCGTCTGCCACAACCCGGTGGCGACGATCCACTATCCTGCATTAGTGGGCTTCCATTTGGGACACCCCTTGGATGGTCTTGTTGTGTTGAGTGAATATCTTACTATAGACTATATCTTTATGTTGGTGCACCGCGGACCCCAAGTCAACACATGTTCAGAACAACATCTATATCACAAATCCAACTCCCCTTGGCCCGAAAGCGGCTTTTCCTGACATCAGAAGGCCATGCGTAGCGCGGCCGCTGTGTGAACAGAAGGCCATGTCTCCGTCGGTAGCCAACAGCCTCGACTGTTCCAACCGCCAAGAGTCCGATCTTGCAATCACGAAGCCAACCCAAGAGCAGGTCAAAGATGTCAGGGTCCATGTCCAAAAAAATGTGACCTCGGGACACATTGATTCTGATGGATCTCCCAGCTGAAGCAGGGTCTTGTGGCTTAAAAATCATGCAATCCGTTGTGCGGCTCCAGAAAATTGCCATCCAACTTGGGGCGAAAGAAAGCATATATAAAAATCCGGCTGAAACGTGCAGGGTCCAGGAATCGATTTTGGATTGCTTTGCTGGCTTGGCGCTTTCTGCTTCCAGTCTACGCTGCTGCTGGCAGGGGCTCAAAATGAGAGTGAGTCTGATTATCTATCGATCTACGAAACTCCCATCGGTATAAAGCCCAGTCAGTGCCTCGAACAGAATTGCTATTGACATGAAGATCATATCTGGGAGCGCTGTTTAAACAAAAAAAACAGCTCGCCAAATTGCCCGGGGAACAAATAGAGGACACACACCTCCTTGTTTGCAGGTTTTGCAGGGTGAAAAAGGCCAGGCGGCCCCCACCAATTCCCCTGCCTCTAGCTGCAACCACCTTCGTGGCTTGAAGCTTACCCCAAATCCTTACTTAGTCCCGAATACAGGTTCATTGCAAGCAAAAACGATCTGGTTGGACCAAAATCTAACATCGCGGTACCAAACGGGTACCAAAGTGACTTGGATGTCATCTCATCACATGGACATCTCCCTGCAGCACTGGATATCTCCAAGTGGCCCGCTTTGTCCCGTGGCAAGGCTGAGTCCCACCTCAGCTGGTTCCGGACCGACCCGCGTGATGGGCACTTGAGAGATGCAGCATGAAGCTAGGCCCTGAATGTGTTGTCCTCTCAGGCTCGTCCCATGCGTCTCGTGTTCCGTCGTGCCTGGATGCTCATCAATCGGCTCTTCCACTGTAGCAACTGCCATGTGCCGTCGCCGGTTCACCTATTGAGACCTCCCCAATCGCGAACCCAATCCGTCCCATCCATTTTGGACGGTGAAATAGGGTGAATGAAGGAATGAATGAATGTATGTATGTATGTATGTATGTATGTATGAATGTATGTATGTATGAATGTGTGTGGCATATCTCGAGTGTCCTGGAGTCCTTTCCACTGAAATTTATTTCTGCTAAAGCCGCTTTTGTCGCCAAAACAGATTCGGACCACCAACCTCTACCAGATCTTGGCTCCCCACGCACGTCAGACAGTTCTCCAAGCACGTCGGACTGACTACCCAGGCACCGTCCAGAGAAGAGCTCAGCTAGGAAGGAGCCGCGGCACAGGCACAGAGTCTCTCGTTTCACGGTGTAGATCTTTCCTCCGACCTGGGCGCATCTGGGTGCAGGGAGCTCACAGCTGATGGAGATCTGCAAGCTGCTTGAGATTTGGTGAGCAATCTGAAGACCTTGACCATCAGCTTAGACTAGTACGAGCAAACTCAATCGATCTTGCGCAATCTTATTGGAACCAGCAAACAACTGCAGTCCTTTCGTCCATCCCACTTTGTAAAGTTATTCATAACTCTGGTTGACAGGGGATTAACTTCAAGATCTCAAAGTAAAATATCGTAAATTTATATAAGTACACTAGTTAATCCCCTGGAACAAATCTTCATTTTGCACGCAAGCTCGAACTCGCCATCTTTCTTCCCGCCACGACACATCCAGGGTCACCACGTCTTGTGTCCGAGCGTTCCCCGTGAGCTGCCGCCGCAGGGCCCTCTCCTCCAAGACGGAGCGAAGCTCCTCCGCTTCGTGGACGCTGGTTGTCTGTCGCAAAAAACGTATCAAGAGAACATCCTCAATAATGACCTTGGTGTCCCCATATATTCATATATCACTACTATATAAAGGAACCCAGGGTCTCTTGAGAAGACACATTAAACATGCCCTGGTACCCCCTGGTTCCTTTGACCATAGATGCTTGTCTGAGGAAACATAGAAGGCATTTTCAAGACTCCAGGACCAAAGCCAGTTGTGGGACCAAGATGATTGGGTAGACCAAACATAAGAAGGGATAATTTGACCATGTTGGGAATCTTATGAAGCCTGAACAATCATTGTGCCTTAGAATCCAAGAAAAACTGCAAGAGACTTGCAGTGTTAGTCGACCCGGCGGAACGGTGACCCATCACCTGTCCGGCTTGACCACCGCCGGGTGTCCCCGTCGACCCCGGACGAGCGAAAGGCTGTCGACGGTTCGGCGTTCGCGGTCGGTGGCGAACAGAAGACTCAATAGAACAAGACTCAATAGAACTCAACAGAAGACTCAATAGAACAATATTAATACTTATTGTTACTAACAAATTAGCTAAATTCAAGAGTCATGTGCCATTGGAAGTTGAAAAGTCTTGACATGGAGAGCAGTGAGGGTATACAGAAGACATGAGCGTTCAAACGGTCAGTTGTACGATCACTCGTGCGATCGTACGGTACAGTCGTACAGTCCCATGTGCGACACACGATGCAGTTGTGCAGTCCTTTGTGCGATCGCACGGTATGGTTGCGCAATCAGTTGTACAGTGCGATCATGCACAAAAAAATCAACAATCACATGCTGCTGACTCACCACTCCTTTTTGCCGACCCCAATCGGCCACGTACAAGTCTGTTCATGTTTGCCTTTGGACTGTGCGAGCAAACACCATTTCAAGTTCAGTTCAAGTTCGATTCAAGCGCATCTACTCACCTCTGTTCGGGAGTAGATGGATTCAAACCTCTGCGCGCTCATGTCGCCGTCTCAGCCGTTGAAACTGCGTGACTCGCAAGCCTTAGTTTGCTGTAACTTCTAGCGGCTAGTAGGCAGATGTCGCTTTCCACAACACACAGCATACAATGCAATGCAACGAATATCAACCTCTCGTGACTCTCGTGCAAACTCTAGAGATTGTAGAGTCGTAGGATCTTGAATCTAGAATCTAGAATGTAGAATCAAAATTAGAATCATAACTTCATAACTTATTTACTAACTGTTGAAGTTCAGCTGGTTGAGAGTCGGCCAGTCTGAGAGTGTCGAGCAACTGATTCACCATATTGGCAATTTCATCTTCTTCTTCTGATTCACTCGCAGTAGAGAACGACAGCTCAATGAGGCCAGCCAAAAATACGGCAAGGCATACTGTTCCAGTGTACCTTGGAGAGTGGTTCGGTAAACACATGCAGTGAAACCACATGAAAGAGACTGAAGCTCACAGAAGTATAAACTAGAATCGAAAGTACACAATTAATTGCACTAGATTGCGCGTTGCCAGCAATGTCTGACAGCTGGTGCTCAGAGAAGCAGTTCAATACAGTGTCGCTGTACTGCAGGCCCTGCAAAGCAAGTAGTTCACGGCCTGCCAGAATCCAATCCAATATTCAACAAATATACAATATGCAGCAGTAACAATCTATAATCTAGAATCTATAATCTACAAAAAAGCTAAAACAATATAAAATATAAAACAAATACATAATATAAATATAATTGTTCAAGTTCAAGTTCAAGTCAAGTTTGGTCCCATACCACGCTTCACAGTTCCACGCCATGCCTAGTAGTAGACGCTTGCGGTTCATGTGCATGATCTTTGACGAAGGAAGGATTGTCACAAGGACCTCCAGAAGGAGTTCACTTTCACTGTCACTGACTTCTTTGCATGCAACTTGCAACCTTTGACATAGATTCAAAATTCAAAACTTAACTGATTCATGATTCATGAGTCATGATTCCAAAATTCAAAATTGCAAATTGCAATTGTGGTTCGATAGATGTCCTATTTCTGAAACCCTTTGCGAGCACCTCTTTTCCAGATACTGCTGTCCTGCTTGCACTGTGGTATAGGTCTGCAAAGCCAATTGGTGGTTTACCACTCTGTGCCAAGGTCATTTGCTCATTGAGCGTGAAAAGGTAAACCTGCAGCGTGCAGAGGTTTTGATTTTTTATTTTTGACAAATTCAACTACCCAAGCTCTTCATCACTTCCTCTAGAGTCTAGAGTCTAGTTGAAAGTTGAAAGTTGAGTTGACAGTTGACACTGACACTGTGACACTGAAACCCAAGCAAACAGAAACACGCCTCCTGCTCCCTTGCGCTCAGAGTGCCAAACCATGGCAGACTTGCCACATGATCAGGCACCACCAAAGGCCATTGGATACCACCTGAAGCAACGCAGCTTGCCACACGCTAGTAGTGAGCAGTAGATCACAAAGAACTTTCAAAGAATGAACTACCACTGGTATATAGTCCAATCATGAGATTGAGGTAGATTCGTGACTCAATTGGCTCAATAAATATAATTCAATGGAACTCAAGACTCGATTCGAAATTCAATATTTACGATTCAAGATTAAATTAAGATTAAGATTCAAGATTCATTCAAACCAAGGTGCGCAATTCAGCAAGTTGTTGATGATTCGTTTGCCATTTGATATTCTCCTTCTCCTTGTTATCTCTCTCATTGGATTTGACCTCACTAGTTTCAGCGGCTGCATCACGCTTCCTACTTTGCTTGATTTTGGTATCCTTATCCTTCTCTGACTCCTTTGCTTCTGCCCGTTGTCTCATCAGAGTTCTACGTTGGAGTTCGCATGTGACAGCAGGGTGATCATCCGCCAGAAGAAACGCATCCTCAGGCGCAGCGGTTTGGCTACTGAAAGCCAGAAGATTTATATAGATAAATATGATATTATAGATATGAATGGTAGGTCCGTAGGTCCTTAGACTTTTGAATTGAACCTCACACAAAACTGCTGCCGCTGAAAACATAAGGCGTTGTAAGTTGTAAGTTGTAAGAGATTCTTTAGTTCAGTCAAGTCAAGTCACTATGTATATTAATTATTGATTTATTTTATTTTTAATCAAATTAAATCAAACCAAATCACCTGAGAGCAGCTCAAACAAACTAAAGTGTAGTGTACAGTTAGAGTTAGAGTGTAGCAGGACTGCAATTCAATTCCAAAGGTTAATAGTTAATAGTTATAGTAATAGTACTAGTAATAATAAACTACTAAATTAAGCAGTTGCAAGTTGCAAGTTTCTATTCTTCCAGGTGACAACTATGACACCGCATGAAAGACTTTAAGATTTAAGACCACTGAAGCTTCAATACAGCAGTCACAGCTACACTTCATAGTTGGTTGGCAGTTGATAGAAAATAGTAGGCTAGTTGACTCATGGAAGTGCAGCCCAGTGCAATTCAGGGCCTGTCTCTTTTTTTGCAAATGCACATTTTAGCAACATCAACATCAGAAGATGAAGAACAGCAGGACATGTCATTTTACATTGGGTTGGATAGGTACGTAGTTAGTAGTTAGTACAGGTACCAATAGTCTGTGAATGAAAATTGAACTGAACAGGAAGTAACAGCAGTAGCAATAGTGGTAGTAGGCAGTCTCATTGGTGATAGTTAGGTTGAATGAAGTGATAATGATGGGTGATAAGTAGCGTATAGTATTGGTCAATGGTGCCTGGTTCATTAGTGTCCAGTGACTAGTGAGGCTACAGGCTACAGATGCAGTTCCAAGTTCCCAAGCGGACACCCAAGCAAACTGCAACTCAACAAATGAAGTGAAATTGTTTAGAATCTAGAAGTTTAAGTTTAGAATATTGAAACTTGAAACTTGAATCTTGAACTTGAAATAAATTCGATGTCAATAACTGCCAATAACCAACAAACAACTCTAATCAAATTGAATCTGAATGTCCGGATGAAGAGGAGTGCTTCTGAAAAGCTCCAAATTCTGGTCAACCATGTCGAACGTCACTTGGGGTTGTTTCGTCCGATGAAAGCCAAGGAAGTAGAGCCTCACCCTTCGCTGCGGTACACTGAAGTCTGAGCTGATCAGCTTGTAGCATTTGGTCTGGTATCCTGCATCATCCAATCCTTTCAAGATCAATTCAAGGTTGTTGGCTCCATCAGAATTTTCGCTCTCCTCCAAGTCAACATTTTCCAGCACAAAAAAATCACACTGGATGTTTTGGAGCACCTCAAGGCAGCACTTGAAAGTTTGAAAGCTGCTGGAATCCTGGCGGCGACAATCAAATGTCCACAAAGTGATCAAATGAAGCGATGGCCATACCATACAGTTATACAATAATACATCACCTCAATCGCTAGAGGTTTGAATCTAAATTTGATCATTGATTCGACTTACACATTATGTAGCTAGTATCTAACTCATGTCCTCCATTTGGTCAGCTAAAGCACGCTTGAACGCTTCATAGTCATTGTTCAGCTTGGAAAACGACTTGCAGCTGAACCCCCCGTTGAAGCAAGTCAGACTATCGGGCATGTCCTTAAGTATGGCGTCGAGCTAAGTGAGCAGCAGATAGCAAACACATCATATATCAATCAAAACTCAAAACAAAACAATACCAAACTATACAACAGGTTGTGTGCTGTGCAATGTAAAGTAAAGGCTACCTAAGTTGAATAAAAGGCTCTCCAATGCAATTTTCATGACGCAAGCACTGGCGCTCTTCTGTGAAAACTGTTTTGGCATCAGAAAAAAGACAGCAATCTGGTACATCTACATTGGGAAGTGCCGCCAGAAGAAACTTTTGCTTAAATGGCACCACTTCTGCCATAAACTCGTGCTTGACCTGGACTAGTTCAGCAAACAGAAGTGGTCAACTCGCTGAAACAGAAACATACACAAAAAAGTAAAGACCAGATGGCACATAGTTAAGTAACTTTAGTTTAGTTTAGCAGCATTAGCATAGTATAGTATAGAGAGAATCGAATAGAATCTATAGAATGAATAGAGTCTAGAGTCGAGTCTAGAGTTGAACCAAGTGTGTTTGCCAGTCTGCCTCCAACTCTTCTGCCTCGTCTGGAAACATCGCAGAGATTGCATTGATAGCGGCATGAGACACCAATGAAAAGGCTCCAGAACCAGAGAAATAGTCCCCAACTGCTATCTCTTTTGGTAGAGCTCGAATCTTGGCCGCCAATACATCTCCATACTTGATCTTGGCTTTCTGCATCATGACCTGCAAGCTTGTCCAAAGCAGCCTGTTAAACTGTAGACTACTGTACACCGTAAACTAGGGCGCACAGAGTTTATATAAGCAAACAATCTGCATATAATATAGCGCACACACATGCACAGAGTGTAGCCGCTAGCCTTTGCAGCTGTGCCAAGAATGTCTCGAGCGTCAACTTCAACCAGTTCTGGTGCTTCTGGAAGTGAACGAAGATAGCTGCGTACCTTGCGTGCCTCATCCTGACAATCATAATGATCAGCCTGGTTTGGTTTCTCGTCATCATCCTTGCATCCAGTGCCTTGTTCTTCAGTCTTTTTCTCGTTCTCACTACAAGTCACGGTTTTCTCAGAGTCAACTTTCTCATGCTCTTTCTTTTCATTGTCTATGTTTGTTTCTGGTCCTGGATCAACTTGTTCAGTTGCTGGCACTTGTACATGTGTTGGTCTCTCAGTCTGAACAGGTTGCTCTGACTCTTTTTTGTTCTCTGATATTTGTTGCTCTGACTCTTCTTGTTTGTTCTCTGATACGGATACATGGTTTGAACTAGTCTCCCTCTCTGCCGATGTAGAAGGTGCCGTCAATGTCATCCCCTGTTCATGCAACCATCGCTCAAACCCAGCAACATCTTCAATCGCATCTCCAAGGTCATCATCTGCAAATTTCCATTCTGATTCGTCAAGTCCTTCTTGGCTTCTGACATAGTCTACATAGTCTTGAAGTCGCGGGTGTGCCAATGATATATTCAGCTTCCTGTCAAAGTCTGAATCAGCAGAGCGCACATCATCATGATCATCAGCAGCATCGTTTGCATCGCGATCATCATGGTCGCCGTTGTCATGCTCGTTTGTCAGCATGGTTTCATCCTGGTTGTCCGCTGTTGTAGAAGATTCAACCGTGAGCGATTGTCGCTGCAATCAAGCAAACTCAACTATAGACCATGTATGATGAACTGAGCAATATAAGAATATGTTTAAGTTTAGTTTAGTTTAAGTCTAAGTTATTGTTGCATGGTGTTGCGTCAAAGTTGCCATTGTGCTCATGTCTGCATCCATAAGGGTCTCCAAGGCCTCTGTCATAGTTGAACGAGTTTCATCAATAGTTGCTGCAGCATCCATGCCAGCATCGGAAGATGACGGCCCAGACTGAAGAGGAAGCGGTGTCTCAGCAGGTTTCGCCTTACTTGAGATTGAGATTGAAATTGAGATGAACAAAGCTGTTTGAAGTTGCACTGAACCTGTCAAGTCTGTTGCTTGTAAGTAAGCATTTGCTGCTCAACGTCCACCTAGTAGATTACTTGGCCAAAGGGCTGAAGTCAAAAAGCTTGCCCATCGCTGTTTGTACTTCTCCTGTTCTTCTTTAGGCAAAATAGGAATCCTTTCATCGATTGCTTTCGCCTTGGGAACTGCCTTTGCTTTACCAAAGGCCTTAGGCTTAGGCTTAGGCTTGGCTGCTGCCTTGGCAGCTTTTATCTTGGGAGCAGGCTTTGGACGTGGTGTAGCTGCCCTTTTGCCCATGATGCCACAACGGGTCAAACGAAAATGCTAAATGTCCAAACACCAAACAGTGGCACAAGAAGAGACGATAAATGGTAAGCAAATCAATCAATATCAATTGTCAAGTGTTAGTGTCACACTGTCACACTAGTAAAACACTCATTTGATGATGCATTTGATCCTTAACTCCGGATGGAATGAGGAAACACATATGAATCGAATTTTGACTTAAAAAAAGCTCGTGAATCAGAAACATCTACTGTAATGATCGGAAGCGGTTGACCTTCTTCACATATGCAAGCCAAAGAGTCTAAGAGGAAGGCACTCAGTTTTGCATCGACTAACTTCAACTTCTCTTTGGGCTTGGAGCCAAAATGAATTTGGTCCAATCCATGGTCTCTTCACTATTTATGTTTGCTTGAAACTGCGTCTAGATTGGATTTCGGATTAACCGACCCTGAATTAGGTGCAGCAAATGCCAGGAGTCATCAACTGCCTCAAAATACAAAACAACAACTTGTAACTTGTAACTTATGATATGATATGAACTATCAAAACTGGCTAGACTAAGGATATAAAATATAAATAAATATATATTATATATACAGACTCAGTATATGTTGTTCATGGGCAGCTGACACACACATACTCTACTGACAACTTGCATACCCAGCATCCACTTTTTGTGGACAGTGTGACCGCAACCTAGTGGCCACCAACCTAGTCAGCATTGGAACTTTTGCGCAAGAGTCGCAACCCAAACTCGAGCGCAAGAGCTCATCCTCAACTTTGAAGGCAAGATGAGCCCAACAGTACAGTGACGATTTGACAGCTAGGCTCAGTGGTGGTGCTAGAAGTCACAAGTCTAGTCATATCCAGCAAACTCGAATCAACATCAATCAATTGAACATTGAATTAATCATTGAATTGAACAATAGAATTGAAACTACTGAAACAAACACAGCGCACAAGTAAACATAAAACGCCACACAAACAAGTGTTAAGTTAAGACTTGATTTGATCTAAGATTTACAAAAAGTATAAAGAACTGTTTGCCATTTAATCGCCACCACCAGAATGCCTAGCAGCAATCGCCTGCAATTTGGCAGGCAAGGATAAACCTAGCTCCCTAGCTGTAGACATTGTCTTCTTGAGATCTTTCCTGAGATTCTCAGGAGGGGCAAGTTTTTGTTCAATGGCTTTGTGCCACCGTTTGCTACACAGAATGTTCATCAATGTCGCGATTGCCAACAACGAGACCTGATTGTGATACGCTGCATCTGCCTCATTGTCATGGTGTCATGGGGTCTCCACAGGTGGGCAAAAATCCAAGAACCCCACAAGAACACTGAGTGATTGGCTTGAACTTGAACGAATCACACACATATAGTATAACTAGTTAGTTCAATATCTATTTTGCTGAAGTGCCTTGTGAATGATGTCAGCCAACGATGTGCAATCCATTTTCCCATCAAGCAAGGCCCTGCATTCCTTGGCTGAAGTTGGAGCATGCTTGTCCAGCATCAGGTGTTTCAGTGTTTCATCTAGTGATGAAAACAACAAGTTATTAAGTAACATGATTTAATATTTAATATGAAAATCATTGAGTTGAATTAATGTTATTGGTTGATGAGACTGAGTCTGAATAGTGCCAAGGTTCCTTGGCAGTGTTCAGAGCATGCTGCAATTGGCTGGAAATAGATACCATCGTTTTCTGATTCTGATTCAATTCATCAAGTCCACTGATGTAGCTCCGAATGACTTTGTTGTCCTGCTCATCCCCTGTGTACTCCAAGCTGTTTGCAAAAGGCAAGTTCAATTCGTCATTTTTGATCAATAGTGCTTGAAGTTGTTCGGCCTGCAGGAAGTGTGGTCCACATTGCTATGTCCAAATTGGGTGTGATTATACACACCTACTATTATTGTTATTACTAACTACTAATTACTATACAGAAAGAGTTTACCCCAAACTTGACTAAACACAAATAGAGTATTCTATATAATATAGTAGATAAGTAGTTAAATATATATAACTTATCTCTTTGAACTTTGAGTCAAACAAAAAGCTAACCACAGTTGTGCGGTGCTGTCCTGGTACTGCACACTATGTGCCACTGCACTCGCGGTGTCTCTGTGATTCAAATTCACTGTCTTCTCGATACCAACCAAGTCTGGCGCACAAGATTCATGGGCAAGGAATTGTCCAATGGTGTTAGCCATCGACTCATAGTCACTGAAGGCCCTCAGCACCACAAGCTCCATACTGAAGGCGGAAGCGCAAAGGAATGGAAGCCGTTCTTTTGAAGCGCTAGGACACGTTTCTTTCTTCAGTGCAAGATAAGATCGTCCTTCAACCACAAAAACAACTTGTCAACTTGTCATGTCCAATTTGGAACCTGATCCTCTCGAATTGAAATAAATTTAAATGTTTAAAGTTTAAAAACTACAGGCTAGGAAAGGTGAAAAGTTGAAACTTGAAACTTGCAATTTGAAACTTGAAACACTTGAAACTAAAACACAAGTCCTAGCTCGAACAGGCTTTTCGCAAGAACGGCAGCAGACAATCCAATGCCCCGCAACTCATCATCCTCGTCAAGACAAGCTGATCGAAGAGAAACTTGCTCACAATGATGAAGAGCATCATCAAAGTCCAAAGGACTTTCCACCTCTTTCTCCCAGCCTTCACCGGTCATGTTCAAGTTCATAGAGTTCAGGTACATCCCAATGCTGGATTGGTGCTTTTGGGTTCCCTTCTTCATGATCCCACACTCAGCAGTCGCAAGAGCTGAAGAAAACTCATGCAATGATTTCTTGATTGAGACAGCATCCAAATCATTCTTCGGGACACCAGTGATGTTGATGCAAGGCTTCAGAACCTTGTCCTTCAATTTCTGGCTGGTCAGAATTATAGTTGATTCTTCAATGACCAACAAGGAGTAGTGTAATGTATAGTGCCATTTCTATATAAACTTATAACCGTTTACATTTACATGGGATTCTAGATTCCACATTAACATTCATTGAGCTTAGCTAATCATATCCTCAAACTTCTGAACTCTGAACCCATGTCCTCAAACTGCACTACAGACTGCGTGAGCTCCTTGTGAATTTGCTCATGCAACTTGAGTACATCGGTCTCATCACTCGCTGAACCACCTCTAATGTATGTGATGGTTTTCCCAATTACAGCAATGGCGTTGAGCAAGGAGGAAGCAGGCTGGAAAGCTTCCAGGCAAGAGAGACATTCAACCACAGGCCATTTGCCAAGGACACTCGCATCAGGGATGGCTCGACATTCATAGGCAGCTGCAGTCGCTTTTGCAATCCATGGAGTTACCTGATTGCATTGAGAATTGCATCACAAAAATAACTAAAATAAGACAAAAGTAAGAATCAGAATCAACACAAAAGCTAGACAACCGTTTTATATAATTCCACCAAGTGCACCTGATGCTGCCAACAGAACACAATCACGTCAAGAGTATAAGCCTTGATCTTGTCCTGCTTTGCTTTCAGAACATCATAGCCCATCGCTTTTGCAAGCTGCTTGTTGCTCACAATGCGGTGACATACATCGTGCAAGGGTCCAAGCGTTTTTGCCCTGAAGGGAGTTTGTGGCTCAGATGTTCATTAGACTTGCTTCAACCTCAAACAACATACATTAAGATACAATTTTCAATATACAAATTAAGATTGACATGCAACCATCATAAATAATTAATCATAAACTTTACTTCAAACAAATTGCCAAGACACATAATCAAGAGCGACTTATCGTCAGTGAGCTTCAGCTGATTCATCTCACTGAGCTTGCTGTCGAGTTCTTCTGCGTCGCTGAAGTTTTCCTTCCTGTCTGCTACAATATCCTTGGCCTCTTTGATGAATTTCATGCCCAAATTAATGCTCAGGAAGCTAAATGCAAGAGGGTATGCTTTGATCCTTGGTTGTTGTTGATTTGATTTGTGTATGAACTGTTCAATGTTAAATTTCAATAAGGTGACGATGATGAGAGGTTGGATTTTGGACTTTTAGACTATTGCACCTACAACCCCCAAAGCTTAATTGGTCTAAATGTGTGCAAGAATCGCCTCAGTCGACCTTTTGATTGATTCAATCATTTGCACTGCATTGCTCACTTCCGATACATCTGCTGTGTCTGCCCGCAACACAAGGACAATCTGAGAGACATCTGTCTTCAGCCGATCTGGTGTGGATGATGCACTCTCAAGAGCAGACAAAAACGCAAGTGTCGATTCCATTTCCACTTTGTTGACAGCGCAAAATACGCTCTCCTGCAACCAGCCGACGAGCAATTAACTAAAACAAACTTGACTTAACTTAATTTCGCATATCATAAGACTCATAAGTTTAAGTTTTACACAACTAAGAACATTGGAAAATATGTTCAATGTTGACTTGACATAAGTCCTTGTGTTTGAGCTTGTTGGACGCCAGCTTTGTAAGCTTCTGAAATGTTTGAGTCAAGAGGATAATGTAGAAGTCATCAGCGTCTACTACATCTTTGCTGTTGCTGTCAGGAATGAAGCGAGCATCAAGGGTCTTCTTTGTCACATTGGTCAAATTCTCCCAAGCAGATACCTGAACATCCTGGTTCACAAGACTCTTGAGTGCCTTCCGCATGACTGCATGGTTGAATGTGCATCCCAAACGAGATGTAGCATCATCCACCATGGCCACCAATGTTGTAGTAGTATCAACTTGTGCAGAGCCCAATACACCTTTGTTGACACTTCACTTAACAAACAAAACACTTCACTTGCCCAAGACTAACACAACTAAACTAAGGTTTTACTGCGATTCATTCAAGCTGTAGACTTGAAACTTACAGTAAAAGTGGTCAAATTCAATCAATACACTCAAGACAAAATATTAAAGCTTAAAGCTACACAAAGATTTGCCAATGTACACTTGAGAATTTTCACATGGTCCTGCACATCTTCTTCCATTGCCTCCAGCGCTGCCACAAGTTGATCGTCTTGATTGTTCCTCCGTGATGCTGACCGCTTCTTAGTCTTGATTTCGCCAAGAAATGAATGACAGCTTGAAAGAAGCTCATTGATTTTGGATTTGAAAGCAGGCTCAGATAGTGGTGGATCCACAATCTTCAGCTTGGCAAACTTGTTCTCAAAGGAATCGACAATTTCCTTGTCAGCAGCAGACAATCCATCGCTGATGTCGAGTCTGACCGCTTTTGATGCTGCAGCCTCAAGATTGATGCCGTTGCCGTCAGCAATCTTGCGCTTGGTTGATCCTGCGTTGCCAATAGTTGTCCTCAAAGTTGTCACCGCTGCTGGAGTTGCCTTGCGAGCCTTTGAATTGGGTATAGTTGCCTTGCCTGCAGCTGGCTCTTTGGGAGGTGCAGCTGACTTGGCTTTTGATTTGGCACCAGCTGAGTTTGCTCGTTCTGGCCCTGCTGGATGATATTGCTTCAGCATAGTGATAAGGCTGCTCGACAATTGCTCCTCTTCTTCCTCGCTGTCTGACTTGTTGTCGTCGACTCCTGACTAGAGTATATACAACAACGAAAAAAGTGTCACAATAAGTAATAGTATAGTAATGTCTATTATTGTACTCAATCAATAGTTTTTTAGTTGCAACTTGCAACGCTGTTAGTTTAAAGTTCAAAGTCAAAGTGTTTAAAGTTTAAAGTTTAAAGACACTGTCCTGTGTTCCTGGTGTTGGTCTCTTCTCGCTCAGGCGCTGCTGCTGGAGTAGAAACTGAACAGGATGATGAAGCCACATGTTGGTTTGGATGTGGCAAAGACAAAGTGGCAGCCTTGCGTTTCAGCACAATGGACTTCGCCGCTGTATGGATCTTGTTTGTAGCGTCCTCACAGATCTCGATGTCATCTGTCAACGTTGTCTTCTTAGCTACAGTGTTGTAGTCCCTATGGATGCGCTTATGCCACCCTGCCTTGCCAGTGAGCACATTTACCTGTTGTGGTTTCACGCCAAAGTATAGTGCACTATGTATTAAGTTAAAGCCTTAAAGCCTTAAAGCACAAAAAAAAAAAAACCTACCACAATGCAAGGCACGCCAGCTTTCATGACTCCATCCACCAACTCATAGACATAGTCACAAGGCTCCACTGAGGGATTTGCCGGATCTGCTTCGTATTTGTCCAATTCAACCCAATATTCTTCAGGCCTCTCAAGGCCGCGCTCACCAACCTCTGCAGTCTCGACAGCGTCTTTGGTAATGCCTAGCTTCTCCAGCCGAAAGCGAGCAGTAGGGTCAGCTTGTTTCATCTTGATGACCCTTGTTCGAACTGCCTTGGCATGCTCACAAGCACCCTTTTGTGATACAGTGACATATATAATTGTAAATATTCATATGCAAACAAATACACAAGGGAAACATGTACAGGAGGTTCAGTTCAAAGATACAAGAAAAGGATGTAGCAGCGCTGCATTTTGTTGTACTGCTTTGCGAAACTTGTCCTCCGTCATCCATTCTGCTTCCCACCCACCCTGAGTCCATACCTGAAGTGACAAGTTGTCATGTCTTTTCTCAAACTTCCTCCAAACAAAACAACACAACGCTCCACAAACAAAAATCTTGCAAACTATGTTTTGTGTTCAAGTAAGGAACAATAACACAAATCTTGCAGGTATCTGAGATTGGCTTTGCACGAGACCCTCGACCCCATGGAATGAGTGGATGCCATGCACTGAGCGGTGTGTCACGTAGATGCCATGGTGATGGGCTTGTAGACCATGCTTTGCAATACCAACAGCGCTTGACCTTGTACTTGTCAGGCAGCTCAAAGCCTTCAGGAGGTACTGGTACTTCACCATCATGTTTCGAAGACGCTGCAACCGACATGATTCACGAGTAGTACAGCAGGGATTCTCACAACAAAATGTTGCTGAGCCAATAGTGTGCATATCAATGAATGCACTCATACAGTGTACATGTTCAGTGTCCACTGTACACCCTCTGTGTACACACTGAGTGTACACACTTTTGTTAGCAAATATTGAGGTTTTGTTAGTAAATTTTAAGGTTTTGTTAGCAAATTTTAAGGTTTTTGCTAACAAAAGTGTGTACATTCCATGTGTACATACAGTGCGTACACTCCACATGTACAGTCCAGTGCAATCACGTACAGGACATTGAACAATTCCTTCCTCATTGGCTGTGCATTTTTTCCACCTCTAGGATCACACAATCTAGCTCGGCTGCCTCATCACAAGCAGATCAAACCTGAGCCACATGTATGTTCACACAATTCATGATATGTATTAATTACAAATTACAACAAATGCAACATGTCAATGTTCATTTATTTATATTTGTTTGAAATTTGAAGTGCAAAGAACATAATCATAATTAATCAAAGAAATCCTAAGAAGAACACCTCTGCAAATGTTTTGCAGCATCTGCGCGATTGGAGTGCTCAAGCCCCAAAGCAAACCATCGAAGTGCATCCCCCTTGAACAAACATTTGAATACATATAAAACTATGACAAAATGACAAAGCGGAAGCCCAAAACTACCAATGAAACTGAAATTGAAAATTGAAACTGAAGCAGTCCTGACCTGGAAGTCATCAGGCAGCTTTTTCATGAGACGAACCGCTCTGCATTTGGAATGATTGTAGCAATTGAACGACACTGAATGCTGAGCTGTGCCTATCTTGAATTGTGTGATACGTCCTCCATCCAGTGTTTGTGAAATTGAAATGCCTAAGTCTTAATTCGATTGAATTAAATTAGAATTGTCTAAGTCAGGTCTGAGCTCACCAACAAAAAATCAGTAAAGTAAAGCAAAAAAAACTCAGTTCACAACCCCATCCTAGTGGTGCTGCCTTTCCCTCTTTGTAAACTCTGCCTGCGTCATCAATACGTAGTCCACCTACAGCTAGTTCAGCCCTCGAACAGCTTGTCGATGCAGGCTGTTTCGAAGATGATGAAGATGATGGTCTTGACTTTGACTTTGACGTTGGTTGTGGTGGAATTGCTTCTCGCAAAGTAGGTCGGCCACATTCCTTGCGAAAGCAAAATATATATACTATATACAAACATTAATGATTTGATCAAACTTGTTGCAATCCATATCCTTAGGCATAACTACTCATGAACAGTGTTTGATGAAATCTCAATCATATATTATGATGGTATATACTTATATTTTTATGTTGCATTAACTTGAGGTAATCATTTGTTGTGGGTCATAAGTCATATGATATGATTGTTTATCCAGGTGTCTGCTTCGTGTGCAGCTTCCCAAGTCCGCTGTAGTTCAGTATCATGAACCTCATCCAAATCTTCTGCACCATCCTCTCCAGCCTCATCATGCTCAACTGCATTGCTGCTGTTGTCAACGCGTGTGCCTGAATGACAGGGTGTATACAAAAAGCCTTATATGATGTATTATGATGTCATTAGAAACTACAATCTTGTTGATTGTTGATCATAGTTTTGTATCAGTGCTTAAAGAACAAGACACTCATTGTTATTATATGAAACTATTTGCGTAGCAAAAGCAACAGCTACTTTCATCAGCATTGCGTGTGCCTGCTCGTGTTCGTCGTTGCCCAACAACCACTTTAGATTTCTTCTTGTCGGTTTCTTTGGAACCAGAACCTGTCACTTGCAGCAGGGCTGATGTCATGGTGACTATTTCAGCCTCTTCATCAGAGCTGTCTTGCAAGTGCTCAATTGCGCCAACTTCCTCCCAGGAAGATGTATCAGGGCTGATCTCAAAGTATATTTTGTCGATCTGGTTTTCGTCCACCTGTGCAAGGCATCATCAAGCTTTCACTTTGATTTTGAAGACAGTTCAATGTAATGATTAATGGTACTATGTCTATTGCAAGTTGGAGTCTTTTCGGTTCATCTCTGAATCTACTCAGTATATGATTAGTTTCTGAATAATCAATGTAGTATAAAGTTAAATGCAGTCTACAGTCTAGACTCTTGATTCTAGATTCCACATAAATGTAGTCCTACTCAATGTAGAGTATGCGACCAAAAGAGGCTTCCAAGTTCAAGGCTATACTATATTCAAGCGCATAGTATTGATTGCTTTGTGGGACATTGTATTAGTAAATGCCTGACACTGATGACTGATGAAAGAGCTTCTGAACAAGCGTGAAAAAGAACTGTGCGCGGAGTACAAACTTAGCCTTGTAGTCGTAGTACAGCTTCCAAGACCAATCGCTTGCGGAAGCAGAAGCAATGTTTGACACATTCCTTGCCAGCTCTTTGTGGGTAACTACTGCAGGATGAACTCCGTTCTTCCACTTTGGCGATGCAATTGCCAGGTGATCGTTGATGTCCAAAGCACACTCCCACCAGTCTGCAGTGTAGGGTGAAAAGGAGCAAGCTGACAAGACCCAGGCATGATATTCAGACCTTAGCCAAGCAGCTTGATAGTTGGTAATGCGCATCTTAATTGAACCTTAAACTATAATGATTAATGGGCATCCTTTGACTGACTGTCAAGCCATTTCTATATATATATATTAATATTGATATTAAAAAAATATATATTTAAATATATATACAGTATAGCATATATTGTATATACAAGGCCAATGCTTCCAGCATTTCAAATCGATCTTTGTATATATCTCTAATTAACTGAGCAAACAGACTGAAGTTTGATAAATAGCAAGATTCAAGACTCAACAAGAGATCAGTTAGTTACTTCACTAGCTAGCAAATACTCAGACATTCAGAAACTCAAATTTCAAGTTAAATCAATAGTGAAGACTTGTGAAGCGTTATAGTTAACAGTTAACACAATGAAGACTTTAAAAGACTTATAGTAAAACTTGAAACTACATTGAAGCAGCCAAAGAACCTGTCCCAAGCAAGTAGTACTGGTTGATTGACATTTGCGTTGGGTCCGAGGTTCTTCTTCTTGTGCAAGAACTTCTTTCTATGCTCTTGAACAAACCGCATCAAATGTTTCTCCAGCCGGGTGTACAAATCTTTGTTGCTCACAGTGCGCCAGCAAAAGCCGAACTCCTCAAAGCACGAAAGTTTCATTGGCACTCTGAACTCATCATTCCCACATACAGTTCCACCAGCTCGTTCTTTCCAAGCACGACTTCCGCCTGAAACAAATCCATCCTTTTCAGATTCAGCTTCGACAATCTCCTTGGAAATTCCAAACTGAGAATCACCAATGCTCATGGCCCCATTGCCCCTCCAAACTTTGATGGTAGGCAAGTATATGGGTTTGCTTTGCACCTCTACAGAAGAGGACATCTCATTTGCAGAATCCATTGAAGTTGAAACAGCATCAAATGATGTGTCGTGGGCTTCCACCAGCTGATAGTGTTTGTTCTTTTCTTTTGCAAGCTGTGAATACTCACGACGAATCAATGCAGCTTCTTCAGTTTGTGATGACCACATGCGATGGCATTCCTGCATGATCCGCTTTCGACATTGGTCTTGTGATTCACCGGGAAGAATGGTTCTCTTAGACATTGCTGTTGTCCAATACAAGATGTAGCCATTGATTCGTTTCTTGCCTGAGACTGGTATGTGTTTGCACTGTTGAACTTGACAAAGCTAGTGAAAACAATGATTTCTTTTACAGTTACAGTATATTGTTTGTCCTTTTATATAGTGAGCAAGAACAAAAGTTAGTTTCATTCATTTCATACTGTACTCTAGACTCTAAAATAAATGACTCTACTGTAGGAGCTTCTTCAGAAGTTCCAACTCAATCAGCATCTCATCACTCACAGAAGCCTTTAAGCTACAGCGACGAAGAATGATCTTGAAATTCACAGTTTGTGTATTATGAAAACATCTGAAAAATAGATAAAATGTAAGTTAAGCCCAAAGTGTGGGGGATCAGCAAAATGCAACTGATACAATCTTGAGCCAATGTGCCCTTCTGTGTAGCATTGCTGTCAGCCAAAGTATGCTGGTTGCCACTGCGCGAAGGTTCTTCCAACAAAGGTTCTGCTTGGACTGCGCTGCTGTATTGTTGCTCAGCTTGTCGCAAGACATCCTTTACATGAAGGACCTTGATTTCTGCCAACAGGTGTTTGGCAGCAAGCATTGTAGAGTGGTCTTCTCGTCCTCTTGTGCTAACCTTGGCGGATTGGGCACGCGCGAAGTTGTCCTCAAGTTGGATATTGGTGTTCTTGCTCCTCATGGCAGCCATCAAAACACCAAACAGTCGTCCACCTGGGCAAAGCTCTTTTGGATTGGAAGTCAAGGCCAGCAGCGGTTTGCAAAAGGTCCTGCTTTGACAACAATCTGGAAGGCCAACATACCAGGAGGCCAGCTTGGCCTTTTCAGAGGCATGTTCCCTGTCATCACAAATGCGTCCCAAGCATAGAGGAGGCATTGAGTATGGCTTGATGAACCTCCGACAGATTTGCCCCACTGCGTTCACGCACATCCAAAACGCAAGCTCCATAAACTGCGCTGGTACTTTGTGATGCCTCCCAAAACCTAACTGTCGGAAAAACTACTCATGACACATGAGTTTAGTAAAGCAAATAATAATCAATCTCACTGGTGTGTGTACATATATACTATATACTACACATGGGAAGACCACCTGAAATTTGTTGTTTGTGCTTGCTTGATGGTTGTTCTGCACTCTACTTGTGGGGAAACAAGAATAAAGTTGATTCATATTTCCAGCCTACAACTGAATTGCAATTTGCAACCAAGGCCTAGACTTGATTGTAGCATTATGTTTTGATTATCAATGATCAATCAAGTCAAGTCTAACCACTATTGGAAACACTTCAGGACAACTTAGCAGTAACTATGTGGATATGACATTTACCTACACAAGCCAACCATACATGGGATTGTTGTGACAGATCAAGGTCCACAGTATGAAGTATACAACTTAGGAACAAACAAACTGAGGCTAGAGACAACCTGCCGTAACTTTTGACTATGAACTATGAATGAATCTAGCATAGCAATCTTCTAAATGGGCTAAGCCACGTTGTGCCAGTTGATGCAATGTCACTGTGTGAGCTTTGAAACAGCCTGAAGTCATTAAACCATGAAGTTCTTTGATCGCTTCCATACAAGGAGAGTCATCTACTCGGCACATTTGGACAAGTGGTGGAGTTGGTGACAGAAAGGCGTCGTCACGTTGCCAAGCCATAAATAGATGCATCATCCGCTCGAAAGGTCTGATAATTGACACGCACAGGAAAAGTCTAAACCAGGAATCTTGAGCTAGAAGCCACTGGTAGGTCTTGAACGACTTAACCCTGAGCTCTTTGTGATAGAGCTCAGTAGACCCAAGCTGCTGGAGAAACGCGGAAGTAGGCAATACTTCATCGCTTTGGTTGAACTGTTGCTCCAAAGTCTTCAGTTGGGCACATCCATGCAATCTGCAAAAGGCATGATTGAGAATGTTGTGGTAGGACATAGCAGTCCTTGGAAGACAACAACAATACATGATGTAGTCAGTTTTAAGTTTTAGTTTTAGTCTGAGTCTTAGTACACAAGTTGACAATTTGACTCTGACAATGGCCCATGGCTTTAGGTTGTGTTACTGTGTTAATGATGTTTATGTCACTTTGAGTTGTGACAGGTAACAACACAGCAAGAAAAATCTATCATTGAATGATCAAGTCGCTCAGACTGAACTCTGTTTGGAGTTATGTTCAAGTCTACTCGGTTTAAAATTAGAATTTAGATTCCAGATTAACTTACTGTCTCTCGGAGTATTGAACGTCCATCTTTTAGGCGCTTCTGTTGAAAGACAGCTGAAGCTGATCAAATAAAAGCTAAGACTAGCACAGAAAGTACCTTGCAGAAGCACCGCATTTGGTCCAGCGACTGACAGCAGGAATTGATGCCTTCACTCCGAATACAAATGCCTCATCAGTGCAGTGGTTCAATTTCACAGTTGCTTATCGAGATTTCACGCAAGCTGGGATTGATATAGTTTCCCAACAACCCAGTATAGTATAGTATAAGTATAAGTTTAGTATGAAAACAATGAATCCTTTTTCACTTTCCACCCAAAAACAAGTGCTTGTATAGTTTTATAGGTTTTTCTCCTTCCTTCTTACTTACTTACCTTCATGCTCGCTGCAAACAAACACAGTGCTACATGAAGTCAAAAGTAGTGAACATGAGAGTATCGTGAGTCAACTCGCGACAGTCTAACAGTGTCACATTGCCTTCTTTGAACTTCTGTCAAGTGGCCAGAACACATGACCAGATCTTTAGTCTTGTCTCCTTCAATCCTCCCCGGCAGCAAAATGCACCACCGCAATAATGCGTGATTTTGTGTGGGTCAAACCAAGGTCCATTATCCACCTTCAAAAGCTCATTTGCTAGAGACCACCTTCTGCTGGACTCACTGCCATCAGTTGGATCACCGATTGCTAAAGCAACAACCAATCGATTGGCTGCTTGAACTTCAGGGTCAGGCCTGAGAAGCTGCTGATGTAATCTCGGTGACTTGTTGAGTGCTGAGCATTCCAAACCACAAATTCAATTTCAAATATCCAATCTAGAATCTAGAATCTAGTTACATCGTTGAGTTACTTTAGAGTTTAGTTTAGGCTAAATCAAATCAGCCACTCGGAACGGTTCCAACAATACATGTTGCTGCAAAGAACATGATGCGGGCGTTTTAGTTTCGAGTCCTTACCTGACTTGTGACTCGTGACTCTGCGTGTTGTTGTTGTTGTTGTTGTTGTTGTTGATTGCTGTTGTAACTGTGACTTAGGACCTGTCTGGTAATTGATGATAATACCTAGTATAACTTGATACAACTTGAATCTTAAATTGGAGCCCAAAAGCAACACAAAGCAGAACAAATACATAAGCTACATAAGAGAGAATGTACCCCCAACCGAACGCTAGATGTGTCATAGTCATAGTCATAGCCAAAGCCAAGGCACTTTCCATACACCACCCGGACAGTGCCTTCTGACATAATCCAGGACTCAGCGTGCTGAAGCAAATGAAAGTAGTTGGATCCGGTTGATAGGAATCCAGCAGTATAGAACCTGGTCAGGTAAAGGGTCAAGAGAGTCAACAGTAGATGCTTCAATGACCTAGCACAATGATTGTGTGACTGTTACAGTTTCAAGTTACAAGAAGAATATCCAACAATCTAGACAATCTAGATCGTAGGAGAGACTTTGCTAAATATTGACATAGTCTTGGACAGTCAGTGGCCCTGAATGAATCCTTTGCAAATAGCTAACTTATTTGTATATATACTTCATAGATTCCTAGATTCTATCTAGATTCAGATTCTTGATTCTTAAGCCTAACTATAATGTCTCAACCTTCTTGAATTCTTGAACATGACACATTGACACATTTATGCTTGAGTCAGAGTCAAAGCCTACCCAGCACTTGTAGATGTTTTGTTTTCCAAGCTGCATTGGAGACAATGTTTGCATACCACGCCAGAGCAGTTCAGTTGCATTGTTCAACGTGTGCCTCGGCTGCGAGCCACCTTCTTCTAGTAGTTTCAATTTAGTTCAATATCGAGTCTATAATTTGTTATAATCTATGAATCTACAATAATAGCTGTAGAGCTTTAGACTTTGAAACCGCATCATGATCCAATGACTCCTGAGCAAGGTTTACCAAGAAGGTTTGCTTAGGTTACCAGGTTCAAATTGAATACTCTCCATACTCCATTATATACCAATAAAAAAGTAAAGACCATCAGCCATGAAATTGTTTGACCGTCTTCATGCAAAGCCAACATGCCACTCACAGTGCAATACATTCACCATTCAGTCATTGATAAATGACCATTGTGTATCATACCATATCATTAATCAATTTCTGTGTGTTAATTTTTGAATAGATCTATAATATAAAATAAGATGATCTGATAGTCAAGGTGCTGGTCACAGTACTTATGAAAGAGCAACGTGTTCTGCGGACAGAGTGGTAGAATTCCTTGTCGAGACAACTTCAAATTCGCTGAGCCCTTGTCCGACATGAGTCTGATGAGGAAAACCTTTGAGCATGTAGACCAGCCTCAAGTCAAGAATGAATTCAACTGAAACTTGTAGCTACCATTGAGTACCCTCACTACTCTTGTAACTTTCACGTTCTGACTTTAGATTGGCTGGTGTACCTCAAGTCGTTCCAAAACGCCAGTGTCATCTGAAACACATAGCTGTCAAGGCCAATTGCAATCCCAAAATCATTGACATGAACTCTACCTACACCATGCTACAACCTGCAAATTTCAACAAAACAAAATATGAGCAAACTCTATATAAGCAAGGTTCTGAAAATGTCCACTGGATGGGCTCTCTTCATTCCCTCCCAAAGAGACTCTGCATCTTCTTTTTCCAAAATGATAGGACGTAGCGGCATGGATGTTTGCCTGAGGCCAGTGAAGATGAATGGTCTTATCCTCTTATCCTGAACAGTTCCTAAGCAATCTCCTCAATATTATCATCATTCATCATCATCATCATCATCATCATTGAATAAGCATATCAATATACATTACTACTCTGCACGCTTCACGTTGGACATATTGGATAGTGTCACACTACAGATAAAATGGTGCAGGGCACTAAAGCTAAGTTGTAGTAGTTGTAAGTTGTAATCGACTTCGAGTAGCTTTAAGCCAGAAGTTCAGTTTTTTTTGCTGACTCAAAACTCAAAACTCAATGGTATCTTTGAAGCAAGTGGACACATACTTAGTGAATGTGAACTTGAGTGAACACCCATTGATTGAATTGAACTTCAAGGCGCTCCAAATGATCATTTCCTTCAGCCCATTGAACAAGAAGTTCTCCACGTTGGATCTGTCAAGTGGTTGCATGACGAAACGTCATATAACATTAAAAAATTATGATGAACCAAGTTCGAACTTGACATCAAATGAACATGCAAGCCGTTACAAAACACGTTGGGTTCCTGAATTGTATATGGAGTCTTAAACTCAACTCGAGACTCAGCTTGTGCCCAACATATGGCCCTTTATGATGAACTTGCAAGTTCAACAACTTGAAGGAGCTCAACAGCTATGCAGGTGTGTCGTCATTGTCAGTGAGTCTTTTGTGCTACATGTCATAAGTGCTTACAAATGGCCAAAACATGGTACTTGGCATCTGCTTCGATCATTCCTTGTCTGACCCTCGTTTTAAACGAGGATGTGTCAAACTCCAGGCTGAGAGATGTCATAAATGGACTCGCCTCAGTCCAACCAATGCAAGAACTGGGCTCACATCATTCAATTGATAAGAGTCTGAAGACAGAAGACTGCACAAGATTTTGTGATTCAATTCATGCGGCTTCCTTCATTAGTACAGAAAACACCATATCAAATATCAATAAATAAACTCAAGCTAGTACCCACCATCACCAACTGAATTGAAGTAAGCAAGGCAAGGTGCCGATTGACACGTCTTGCAGGCAGTCTCAGCGCATTTGGAGAAAAGCTCACAAATGGATGCTCTCACCTCAAATGGATGCACAAAGAAGACAGGACCGAATGACAGTCAACAATGAAGCACAGAATAGGGGCAATAGAACAGGTTCCAATCTTGGGGTATGAGTATACTATACAATTGAAATTGGAAATTGATCTTGTTGATCTGATTTTCTTTGATACCTCAACTCCACTGATTTGTAAACACAAGCAGAAGCAAGTAGTAGACTTAGTAGACCCAAGAGACAATGTGAATGAAACGACGTGACACAACAGTGTGTTGACTGTACGTCCAAGTCTGCAATGTATTCCAACTCCACTACATAAGTCTCTCCTTGAACCTAGTTGCTTTGGAAATGTGAGTCGTGCAAGCATTCAACCAGAATGCTAGTGAATTAAGACTAAACATAGTTGGTGACTTCTTCTGCCGCTGTGAGATTCGATACTGCATAGCCTGCCCATGGTGTGAACGAATAGCGCTGAGTACAATAGCATTGCCGAGCCTCAGAATAATTCACAGTCTGAAAATCACAACAAACTAGGATAAAGAAACCGAAATCATCTGAAGCAACAAGCCAACAGCATAATGGCTTGATTGAACGACAACACAACAAAATTCATAGACTCTAACATCAAATTGTCAGAGCAAGTCATCAACAAATCACACACGGTAACATTCAATTCAGTGCAGCGCAAATAATATATATGTTATGATTCATGATTTATGATATGAAAGATGCGCCAGCTACATAAATTAATTACTTACAAAAAGGCTAACCCAACACTTACACAGAGCTTGCCTAGGCACGATGCTCTTAGTAACGCAGTGTGTGTCCAACACTTGTATTTGCCACGCCCTCTCACACCTGTCTTGCACTTCCCAGTGGTCCTCGTCCTAGTCCTTGCCCCAGAAGGTGCTAAAGCTGCAATCAGATCGTCGAACTGAATGTTTCTCTGCAAACTCATGCGCAATGCCCCTGCCACAGACAAGTGAAAATCAAGGAAATGTTGAAGAAGACATGATTTTGCGGCTGTGCATTTCTGTCTTTTAAGCACATCACGATCAATCTTCGATTCAACAAAACACAAAAACTGTCAATCGCATTGAACCAAACCTCAGCATGCAAAACCCAATATTTATATTTATTCTAAAACAAATATATATATAATATATAGTAAGTATTTATATTAATTTTATAGTAATTTAATTTAAGTAATACTAATATCTACAAGAGGTCAGAGAATGAGAATATCAAGCATTGCGTGACTGCTCATTGAAGTATATGACTTGCTGTACCATTTCTCCAATGTCCACCCAGTCCTGAGTGTGCTCAAATTCCTCTCAGCAGCTTTCTGTGAGTTGATGATGCTTCGACCTTGGTGAGGAGTCAGGAGGAAACCATCAGCGGAAATCAGATCAGATCAGATATCAGATTCAAAGCCCTTTTGTTGTGCCCCTAGGCAGCAACAATGAATAAGCGATTCACACATTCACAAAGGATATCTCCCCACCCCAGCAAAACTTAGAAGTCAAGAGTCAAGAGCAAAAAGAAAATATTTGCAGTGTTGGCAAATCCGGTTCAGAGGGGGGCGTCAGCTAATTGACTCGACCTAAAACTACTTTCCACTGCCACCGTGAGTAAAGAAGCATTTGTTTTCCACTTGCGATCTGCCTCCCACATGCATGATAGTAATCATGCTTGACAGATGAATCAACCGTGAGCACAGCCTAGACTGGACCACAAATGTTGCATGGCAAATAGACCACGAACATCAACAATAAAAACACATCAAGTCACAAGTCAATTGAATCAGTTTTGGAATTTGAAAAACAAATGGTACAAATACATGGCCCAGCCTGTGTGCAAGGTCTGTAGCCTAACCTAATCAACTAACTAACGTCACTAACCTCACCTGACTCAGTTTCAAATTTCAAATGATCAATGCTCGGCATTCATTGTCTAGAGTCTAGATCCTAGATAACCCACCGTCTCACTGTCTCACTAGATCT
This sequence comes from Durusdinium trenchii, assembly GCA_963970005.1. NCBI lineage: Eukaryota > Dinophyceae > Suessiales > Symbiodiniaceae > Durusdinium > Durusdinium trenchii. The sequence continues at coordinate 302,755 of CAXAMN010021407.1, read as the reverse complement.
CCTAGTCGCTATCCTCAACCACAATGACAGACTTTGCCTTCAAGTCGAACCTAGCTTCACGGCGCTGACGCTGCTTGACAGGAGCATTGGTACTCAAAGGCCGCGGTTTGGTCATTGGCGGTGTTTTCATCACCTGCCTCAAAGCTTTGGTTTTGGGTTGCATTGGCGTTGACTGAGCCAAGCGTGCTGAACTCGTACCTGATTGGTTCTTTGGCGTCATAGGTTCATTGCCACCATCAGGTTCATTGTGAGAGTCACATCCAGGTGAAGGGCTTTGTGCTTTCTCATGGTGCGACGTAGCATGCTTTCCCTGCAATGGTGAGGGATCAGGGAATTGGTACATGTTAGCCCAGCTTCTCTTCACCGGAGATGGAGTCCACACTGGCGATGGATTTGCCCCGTCAACCAGAACCTTTTTGCCCCAATTGATTGAACCAGGTTGATCATCAACTGGTAGCGTTTCAAGCTTTTCTCCAGCAGCTAGAATGGCTTCTCTCCGTCGTTGAACTTGTGGTGGTGTCGGCGCATCCACAAACATGTATTTCATTGGATTGCCCGGAGCCGGCTGCCCAGTGAGTCGTCGCGGTGTCATGTGCATCTCTGACTTGTAGCACTGAAACCTTTAGAATTGAAACTTAATGGCTGCAAATGTATGCGCACAATCTATGACCAGTGACCTTCAAGCCTTCAAGTTACAATGGCTTCGAGTCTCTAGATTTGCATCAATCTTGAATCATGAATCAAATCATAAATAATCATAATCGCACCCAGACTCTTTCCAACTCTGAACTCTCAATCCACCAGCTTCCCACTGAAACCCGGAACTGGGAAACCGGACATTTCTTGAGGAAAACGTGTCTCTTGATAGGGCGATATCCACGTCCATGAGGAGCAGGGTCGCCGGACTCTTCATGGGACACACGCTGCAGTATAGCCGCCAGTTCGCTCGCCATGGACAAATTTACGATTCACTGCATTGAATCGAATCTGATTAGATGAAATTGAAGATGAACCTTGACCTTCTGGCTAGTCACAATTTATAACACTATGTGATGTGGTAGTTTTAGTCCAGATTAGGTTAGATTCATTAGACTAATCAATCCAATCTAGAATCTAGAATCTAGGCCCCAGGGCTGAACAATGATCAATTCGTGATAGCTACAGTTCAAGTGTAATTAAAACTTAAAACTATGTAACTATATGCTACCTACAACAACAAAACTTACTTAACAGTAGACTTAATCTGCAAAACGGCCATTGCTAAAGTTTGTTTGACATTAGTGGCGTGTTTTGTTGTTGTCACGTTGTCGAAGTGTGCACATATGATGTCACATTGTATTCGACTGTTGCACTTCTGACTTCTGAGCATAACTTCTGCAACTTGCTCTGGGGCGAGTTGTCAGCAATGCATTTGCTTGCCTGGCTTTAAGTCTGATTCGGTTTTTGGATTCTAGATTCTAGAATTCTAAACTCTAAAGTTTCAATAATATGTCAAGTCAGTTCCAATGACTCTGGATATATCAATCTGGAATCTGGACTTTAAGTTTAAGTCTTCATGAGTGTCATGAGTCGTGACTCTGACTTGTGTTTGGCAGTGTTTTGCCATACAAAGTGATCGCACACATGTATCGCACACGTGTATCGCACAACGCCCAACACATTGCACACATGCATCGCTCAACGCCCAAGCCAGCGTACGCATGTATCGCTCAACGCCCAAGTCAGCGCACGCATGCATCGCACAACGCCCAACCCATCGCACATTTCAGCGCACAGGTGAACCGCACATGACGTTCACATGTCAATGAAGAAGCATCTTCACAAGACTATTGAATTTAGATAACTAACAAATAGCTTCTTGCTCCGTTCGTAGTACGGCCCGGAGCCCCTGTCGTTCGTAGTGTCCGATCGCTCCGGACTCGTAGCGATGGTAGGAGCCGTATACAGTAGCTTCTTTGCATCAATGGGTATGGGCATCACATGGCATAACCCTACACCAAAATTGGCATGGTATACATTGTCATGCTAACCATGGAGTACAAAGACTTACACTACCATTGGTACACCGTTGGCATGGTCTTCTTACAAAGACATCACACTCCCTGGACATATCATGCGGAGCATCCCGAAGACTCGGATGACCAGGAGTTCTGACCGTGTAAAACACACTTGCATGAGACGGACAAAGGGAGTGTACAACATGTAGCGAGCGTGGGTGTCAATAGCTTGGCTTAGATTACTACACTGCCAGATGTCCAGTCATCAGCAGAAGAACGAGGCGATTCACTAGCATTGATATGTATGTGCGTGTATACATATATAGTATATCCGATCCGATACCAACCCTACAGTGTCCATTACCTCTTAGAAATCACTATGGTCGGCCACAGAAAACCACACACACCAAGAAACGACCTTAAAGATCATTAAAGCCACCTAGTCTACCTCTTCGAAAGGGAACTGAAAGATACGTCGATACGTCCTGAAGAACGCTCCGAAAAACGGCCGGCATGGCAGAGTTCACTCCTCATCTGCTTGCAAGAGCCTGGTGGAGTACTCTGTGTGAAGCTGAACACGCTTGGCCTCGTCGAGAGAGCTGGGCCGGTGGGTGACAGGTTCGGTCCGGTTCAGTGCCTTCAGATCAGTGCCTCTGAAAATCACCTGAAGAAAGGGATGATCCACTTCACCCTGAAGTTCGCCTGGGGCTTATCTTGGCATATCGACCAAGATGGACCAAGTAGATCTGGGGCTCGTGTCAGTTCTCATGTTCATCCTGTGGAGTTTGGATGCCTCAAGTGGGGATGTCTGTCTCACTGATCCACCAACCACTTGCACTCCGCCTTCTGTTCCGTTGCTTGGAGACACCCCACCCACCCCTTCTTCCATTCTCAGCTGCAAAAGCATGGGCTGATGATGACGGATGAGGACGGATGGGTCTGGAAGGCTGACACATGAACCCTGGCAAATGCGAACACCGACTTCGCTCAGCCTCAAACTCCAGGGTCATCTTCTGCCTCTCCTCTCGCAAACGTCCGCGCCTCTCCTGCACTCTCCTGAACACCCAACACAGGGACCCAACGCATCGATCGTCCCGAAGGTGGGAGAGTCCGACACCCCGCTGGTGAGCTGGCGCTCGCTACGAACGGAGCAAGAAGCTACGAAGGGGGCTGCTGGCCTTACTACTAGGAGCAAGGACGCTACTACCCAGTAGCAAGTTGGGTTCCGTAATATGACCAGAGTGTTCAGTGTTGGAGTCCTAGCGTGGCACTTTCACACTGAACCCTCAGATGCTGGTGCCCCAAGGAACAAGACATCACCCAGACCTAATACGTCGTTGCAGCACCTGTGTGGCGTAACCCCTTTCCATTCTTGTGCCACACTTCTCACTTCCCATTCTGGTCAATCGCGTCCATACCCATGCAGCTCAGTTGAAATGAAATGAGATCATGTGAGATCACCTTTCGACTATGCAATTCGACATAGTTCAATCGACAACATCTTTATTCATCCACCTAAATACCTTAAATGATGCCTTATTAGTTCCAACCGAAACTAGGATGACGGGTCCGGGATACAGGAAACCTCCGTGGCACGTCAACCTCTGACTTGGAAACCAATGCCTGATATAGTAATAATAAGAAATAATAACTATATATATATAGACTTCTGAAACAAGGAATGAAACGCTTCCAATGCATATGTCTCTATGTCTCAATCTCTTGTTTCATTCTATTTTGATCTGCTTCAGTAGACCGCGGACGTCGCATCGCTTGGGACGTACGACCGGCGCCTGATGAGCTCATCCGACAGCTCATCAATGCGATCGAGTGGTTGACTCGGACCACTCGGCGGACCGGCATCGGCTGGGGCACTGGCATCCGCCATGAGTCTTTCATGGCTTGACCTACTTACACGTGCAAGATTACGAGGTGGTTTGCAAACATCTGCAGCGGGTTGTTGGCATTTTCCTGCAGCGTTTGCATGTGGGCTGAACGTATCACATGCACAAGTCTGCTTGGGATCAACTTCCTAGGCACCAGTCACAATTTCCATGCGGTTGTTCGTTCAGCTTGCAGTTTCTTGACTGTCCCCAGGGACCTTGAGTATCCCCCACAAGTGTTACCACTCCAAGGCCTTACTTGTGCCTTGCATCTCTTGTAGCTTAATAGTCCAGTTGTCTGCTAGCAAACTCTAGCAAAATTGCTGGTTTCCAGTTGAGCCACCGGTAGAATGATCACAATAAGCAAACACTGCTTTCTTTCGAGCTACCCTGACCAGGCTGCAAGACCGTTCAGGTGAGTAGTATCATGATGTGTACGGTAGTCTTTTTTTCCACAGCCTGGTCTTGGGGAGAGTCCCCAATGGGAGTCACAACCAAGCTGATGCCAAAGTCCTTGTGGAGGTGATCTTTTCACGGGCAAGACACGCTAGCTCGGATTGCTCTCTTCGTCACGGCATTGGAATGAATTATGCCACAGTCTGGCACGGCACTTGCGTCTGCACGGCCAACCAGCTGTCCTTCGTGTGGCACACGGCGGGCCAATACTTTTTGGCTCAGCATCCAGTTGAGGAATATGTTGGAAGGTGTTGAAGTATAGTGGGTGTGTCTCAAGCAAAATAAATAGAATCCAGAATCCTATATATCTGTAAGATGGTCGTCAACATCATACTTTATCATGTTCGCTTGTCCGAACCTGTCAAAACATTCAAAACACGGATAAACTCTCTTGAAGTTCATTCGGGGTCAATGGTCAATGTATGTAGCTTGTGCTACTTCTGCTGTATCTTCGATCGCACGGAAGCTCACTTCTCTTGCTCTTCGATCGCACGCAGTCTTGGTCATCCACGGCCACACGCCCCAGTCACCGTAGTCGGCAACCAAATCACCAGCACTCCATTCATTCGGTGGACGGCAACAAACAGAATGGTCTTTCAGACTTAAGTGGATCAAATTCTGGCCTTTCTTGTGATGTGTCCGATGTTTCTATATATATATAGCCATGTATAAACATAAGTATACAGGACGATTTCGACTAGCTTGGGGTTGTAGTCAGGGAAAGAGCTGTTACTTCACTATAATCCCAAGAATCCTCATGCAACTAAGTTACGACATCCCAGCCCAAGCATTAAACTTTCCAAAGATGTTGATGCCATGTTCAATCCTCCAGTTGATTTTTGGGGTGCCAACATGATGAACATGATCTCAAGCTTTTCGGATTCTGAAATTGCCAGGATCACCTGATGAGTCTTTCCTGGGGCAGGGGACAGTGGTTCTTTTCCTTCCGAGCGCTTCTCATGTTAACATGAAAAGCCGAACTGCCGAAGCTGAGTCCAGACGTTTGATTCATGATGGTTTAATATGCGCTTCACCAATCTGTTTTGATTGTTTTTGTATTTTAATCGGCAAACCCTCCGCCAATGCCGAAGCTGAGTCCAAGACGTCCCTATCCCAAAAAGGACGATTGATTGGTCGATATCTCTTCCTCTGACACACCCGGTCCATGCAACTCTCGTCTGAATCCTTGTTCGCCTTCCACCTTCGCAACCCCATGCGTCGATTGAGTGCAGGCTGACTGATTCACTGTTTGACTCACAGTGCTCATGGGCCTGACGAGCCTGTATAACGACTATCGCGACGCGCAAGTCTATCATGGTCTTCAGTGGTCTTACAACTTCTTCTCGTGAACATGGCGATTCTATTCCCCAACTGATCCCCTTACAATTAGATGTGAGCTTCGTGTAACCATAACTACTTATTTTGCAATTTAACGTTGGTCCAAACTGAATGATCTGCTGGCTCTCGTCACTTGCCACTGGTTTCTCTTCTTCATTCAGCCCGTCACAGCTTTTGGAACCCTTCCGCTTGGATCGCGGCTCGACACGTGCATGGCGACGTGGGTGCCAGTTTCATGAGAATCTTTTGAAGGACTCGGTGTTGAAGAAACATGGATATTGGAACCGGACGACCTGGAAGACTATGAGAAAGACTATGTTGCCTGGTACTCGGTCACTAGATCACCTTTATGTCACCATTATATAATGATTATATATATACTCCGTGACTCTGTTTTTGAAAGGTGGCAGTGGAACTGGACCTCATACGGAGTGACCAAACCAGGTGTGTCCCTCATCTCCCAGGACACCCCTTCCCCCCATGGGCCCCATCAGAGTCAGGAGTCCCAAAAAGCGCAGAAGTTCGCGTACGTGGAGGCTCCATCTATCCGCCGTTCTTGAGTGCACTCAAAATAGCTTATACACCCTGGAAGACTAACATGGACCCTGAAAACCACTGGTTTGTAGAGGAAAACAATCTTCCAGGGGGCCATTGTCAGGGTCTATGTTAGTTTTCGGGAGTGTATACCGAAGCATTGGGTTGGAGAGACATCCACGGATGGGGTTGAAGATGTCCAAAGCGCCTTGGTCGAACATGGTTCCTGTCAATCAGGGACTGAAGGCGGAACCTCTTCCAAGTATATCCCAAAGTGAACCCCAATGTATTGAAATACCGAAACCCCTCGAAACCGTTTCTCATCGTGCTAGCACCACCAAATTAAAGCAAATGGTGTGATCACCTTGTAACTTCCTCGGTTCAGTTCAACTTCAGTTTTAGAATGCTTCTGGCAGCTCTGGCCACACGTGTCTTCTAAAGCAGAGCACTGGAAAAGAACAATTCTGTCACTCCCTCACTCTCCCTGAGGGGGCGCGGGGCGAGTAGGAAGTCCATGATTCATCAGAAGTCCAAGTAACGGCTGTGACGGTTTCCATGGCTTCGCTGGTTTCCATGGAACGGTGACGGTTTCAGCCCCATGCCCCACCTTGCCTTTACCAGAGTACTGGTCGGTAGGCGCTTTTCATGCCAAATGCCGGCAGCATGCCAGCTGCCAGTAGCGGCTCAAAGGATTTGGTCCTCTTTACATTGCGTCTTTAGACGCTACGAGTACCCCATGTTTTTCGGTGAAGTGATCCTGAAAAGACTGGTGCGCCAACGACGCGGGTTTGGCCTTGGTGCGCAGGTTGGCACATTCACGTTCAAAAAAGAAAGAAACTCCCGGAGAAACTGTGTTTTTGGTCTGACAAGTTCTGCAATGTCTTACAACAGAATTGGTGCGTCACGAGAACTCATCATTACAACCTCTTAACTCAAGAACTCCTATGCCCATCCATCCATCCAGACCAGTCACAGCCATGGTCCGGACTCATCCCTCCATCGCCCCCGTCTCGCGGTCGAGACGGCGCGCCGCGCAGAACACCCGCGCCGCACTGAAGCGAGGCGGGCGCCTTCTTGGCGTTCCGCTTTTCAGAGTAGGCTTGCTCCACCTGACTTCGGTCTGGTGGAGCAACAGCCAAATCGGTCGAGTCGACCGTGATCCTGTGTCAATCGGTGCAATCCTCTGGAGCGACGTACGACGAGTAGAGCCAGTTCTGGCTCTGGAGCCGGTTCGATTTTGGGGGAACAGAGCGGTTAACCCAACTTTACGCCTGTTCGTGTTCAGTAGGAAAACATAGGAAAACCAATCGCCAGGCACGAGAAGGTTAAAGGATATCCACTGACTGGTAGGCCATCAAGTAACTCAGGATGCTTCCAAAGTGCCTCGCTTGCCACTTGGTGCTCGTGTCAGGCTACTAGTAGAGGTAGCTGAACAGGAAACATGGTGGTTGTGATAGATTCGGACGATTTTCGTTTGCTTGGTGTCAATTGCTTGCCTTGGTGAGTGTTTGATGTTGTGTGCTTGGTTCTCTCTATTTGAGACTGATACCCAGATACATGCAGATGAAGTTGTAACCGCCGGCCGGAGGCTAAACAAATCAATCTTCTTGCATAAGGCTTCTTTCAAGTTCTGTTGGACGTCCTGAGGCGTTCCTTGCTTAGTTAGTCCTTGGCCACAGGTAGGGCAATGCAGTCACTTGTGTAGATAGGGGGTGCAAGGCAGGCAAGAAACCCAACGACACACCCCAACGGCGTTCGGGCGTTCGAGCGAGAGAGTGTAGATAGGGGGTGCAATCCAGGCGTCAATTAAGGTCAAAAGCTACAAAGTATATAAGTGCAAACAGGCCCATATCAGAAAATGCCTCATAGGGAGGAGAGCAGAAAACACACACCCCTGCAGCCCAGTTGACCTGTCGTGCATCGTACTCCTCGTTCTTCAAGTGCTTCACCTTGGCTGGTTGATTGGCCGACCGTGTTTTGTGGAATGGAAGAGGAACCATAACTTAATCTTCCAAGCCATTGATCACCCATGGCCAAAGAGTTCTGAACACCTTGACCGCTTTTTGGGCAGTTTCATGCCTTTAACATGCCTGCAACCCTAAACCAGAAATCAGAGTGCTTGCTTTTCCTCCTCGTGCACCGTCACGTTTACCTCACCGGAAAAGGAAGGCCGGTCCTGACCCTCCACGTCACAGGATGCAGAAGGCGACATCCAAACGGTGCGATTCCAGTGACTTCAACTGATGTTTCTTTGCATCTAAAAAAACCTCATATTGACTAATCATCACTTGATCATCACTTCATCCACATGAAGAAACCGGAAATCTTTCAGAATGCGATCAGTCAATATGATTCTGATTCAGAATGGATCGGGGTGCCATGATTCCAGTGAGTGATCTTCATCATGAGATGTCATGGAGTCCACCACACCCATTGAGTTCTCATGAGACTCGGAACGTGGAACACCCATTGAGTCACCCATTGAGTCACCCAGTGAGTTCCGGAGGTTCACCCATGGAGTCCCACTTCGAGATCAGTTGGATCCTCAGTCCGAGTTGAATCCACGGGCCGGAAAGAACCCTTCATGGGTCGGTTCATGATGTTTTCAGCCGGTACCACTGAGCTCGTCCTCTTCAGCTCTCGAGTTGTCCACATTCTTTTCACCACTGAGCTCGTGGACTGCTGTTTTCTTGGCCTCCTCGAGCAACTCTTGCTCCTGCACCGCCACGGAAAACCGCAGTGCGAGGCGAGGGGAGTACGAGGGGAGGACCCCAGGCTAAAGACCACGGCATCCGCTGCAGGTCTTTAGCCTTTATATAGGAAGGCTGGTCGAAGTGGTGTGATATCTCAGATCGTAAAAGAAGACTTCATTGAAAAATGAGGCCTACAAGGTGTCCCTGCTGCAGAACCTGAAACCTGCCCCGGAAGTGTTGGATACTGCTGCCACAATGTACTCACTCCAGAGACTTCACTTCGGTGGTCCTATACTGGGTACCAGTGGGGTTGGAAAGAGATGGAAAGAGTACGTCTGCTTGAACTCGATCATCACCAAACTTATCCCAACATCGCCACACCTCCGCTTGTAGAGGGCAGGCAGACATGGTTGAAAGAATGAAAAACGACATGCTACTCACGTGATTTCACATCGACGACTCGTTCTATTTTGTATCATTAAGATGTGGAGCCCCTCAACCAATGGGTAGACGGTAGACTGGTCTATGTTCCGTCTTCCAGGGAGTCGAACTGGGAGGTCTCCCTGTTTAGAATGCACATTTGGGTGAGTGGATCAGGAAGGCCAAAATGCCGGCACCACCCTCACCATCCCGATCTGTGCTGCCACCGCTCCTTTTCGCGCTTCGAGGCACGTGCGTGGAGCGCCTCCGGCCGTCCCCGAGTTGCCACTTCCGGGGGTGTGAGGACCAGGGAACCCCATCAGGATTGGCCTCATGAACTAAGATGGGGCCCAAGTGTCTAACAAACTGCGGAGGTCTAGCCGTGAGTTTTTTAAGATGCAAATTCACTCTACCGTACCACCATTGATCTGCTGAAGTCGTGAATTCAGTCGTGAATTCACTCATGTGTGCTGATCTACATACACTCGGAACCAGAAGTGGAGCGAGTTCACCAGAAGTTCTCGGTCCGAGAACTCGTCATGGTGAGTCTTTGGGGGAACGGACCTTGGATAGGCTTCTGAAGGCCATTGAACGACAGGTCCTTGCTTTCAACAGGTCTGGAAGAGAGGTCGCTTTGGTCATGATGTGGACGCAAACACGCTCACATCATTACAAAGTGGGTGACCTGGATAGGCTTCAACAAGCCAGAAAAGTACCTCCAAAACTCCGGAAGTGTTGGCACTAAAGCCTGCAAACATGATGCATCTTCTATGCCTTTTTATAGCTCCTTTCCTATGGTATACCTCTTCAATGGTGTTCCGCGAATCGAAAGGGTTCTGGGAACTGGTCTTCACTGGCCATCCATAGGCCCTTCCATCACTTCGAGCTGCAAGCTTGGTGAGATGGGAATGTCCTGGAGTCCGTATCTGCAGCATGAAGCAAATTCCGCAAAAGGTTGACAGGACCCAAATCATCTTTAAGTGAGTTTCCCTAGGCTCCAGGAAGAATAAACCACCACCTTAAATAGGTATTCATCCCTTCTATGTTTAAATCTTTTAGGTAAGTTGTTGGAATTCCAAAAGGCGACATTTTTCTCAACAAAGACCTGTGTAAAGTGGGGTGCTTTCACACCCCGCCCGCCCGTCCGACCAAGCGCGGCGCAGCACACCTTGCGCTCGGCGTCGGCCTCTCGCTCTTGCAGTTTGGCCGCCTGGAGGGTGGACAGTGGGCAGTCCCCGGTTTCGGGAAAAATGAAAAGGGGGGTACCGGGATAACTGGTAGTTCCAAATCCTTCGGAGTCGGAGTTGGTCAGTTGCACGCTGTTATCACGTGAGAATCCCAAAGTCATCCTCGAAGGACTTGCCATCCAACAAATTCCAACAAACATGGAAGTGGACAGGTGACCCCTGTTTCTAGAGGAGAATCGTCTTTCCAGTGGTCATGCCCTCCACTTCCATCCAGCACGTTGCCTGCCTTGAGCGCCTCCTTCAAGTTGGGCTGCGACGCCTGCTGGGATGGTGGTCAGAGTGGTGGGAGAAGGGCTCTTCCAGCAGGGTTAGTGGAGCACAGCACAACTAAACTTACCAACCTACACTGCCTGCCAGGATCAATCCAATAGGAGTCCTGGCTGGAGACCATTTGGAGTGCAGGGTACTTGGTACCTACATCTATCTATACCAACCAAAGTCCCTACATCCTAGCACATAAAGCAACTAACTGTAAATCCCAATCATCTGTGGCCTAAGTGACCCTTTCAATCCCTTTTTGTCATCAGAACAAATCTGAAAGATCCTCCTCTGCCGGAGGTCCTACCCCCCTTTTTCCGTCTCTGCTCCAATCAACTCGATCTCCATCAAACACACTCATTGACTTGTTGACCCGCCTCCACCCTGGGGGGGGGAAAAGGGGTCGACCAACGTGCCAATCCACTTTAGGCCCTGGAGCTACCGCTTCAGGAGCTCCGGAGGAGACCCACATCGTCCCACGTCTGAAGCCTTCAACTCCTCGCGCCGCTTCTTGGCCTCAGCCTGGGCAGAAACGAACGGGGTCGTCCTTGGGCCTGTGGAATGGGCAAACTCGCGACCTCGCCCTTTCAACTCGCTGCGCCCTCGCCCTTGTTCCCCCCACATCTTCGCCTCTTCAGCCTCCACCTCTTGCTTCGATGCTTCCGCCTTCGCGAGCTCCGACCTCGCCCGGTGGCCGTCGCTTCGATGCTTCGTGTGGGCGGCGTGGGCGGCGTGAAGGTGGCGGCGTCACGGAACGGTGGCGGCTCGGTGAACGGTGGCGGCTCGGTGAGGTGCGGGTCGAGTGCGGCCGGTGGCCATTGGGGAACAGTGGCGCCAGGGTCCAAAGAAACGGTGACGAAGAACACATTTGAGTTGAAGCAAATTAATTCAGAAGTTCGCGCAAAGGTGATGCTATGGATTGCTGTGGAACCCCAATTCCAACAGTAAAGCTGTTTGGTGGAAAAATGGGGAAAACATATGTGAATTAACAGAACACACAAGTAATAGAAAAACAAGAACATGAGACAACACGCTTATTGTATCTTCTTGTTATTTTTTAGTTATATATATATATATTTATTTATTCAAACGTAATAACCATCTTTTGGCTGGGCTCTCCGAGCTCCCGGGAGCTCCGCTCGGCGCTCACGTGCTCTTCCTCGGTCTCTGCCTCATTGTGCCTCAGAGAAAAGACGTGGGGAATGAGGCAGAGAACAAGAAAATATTTTGAATATGTACCTGATAGCGATGGCCTCCAACCTAGTAGCAATTTAAGAAATAAATGTAGACAACATGTAAACTTCCTGCCAATTCCAAGAAGTTGTTCTGTCAATTCACTAGAGTTTTCTGTATGTCTAACCCAAACCATCTGCCACCCATCCTGCAAATTGGAGATATGTTTTTCTTGGGGTCTGAAATGGATCACTCAAACTGACAAGTGATAGCAGTTGTGGAAACAGTCAGTGAAATTGGAATGGGAATGAAATAGATCACCCTACTACTGCCACTGACATTAACATCTTTATCACTCCTTCTGCTTCTATTGCGACGGCTTTGGGAAAACTATTGGACCTCAGAGTTTCCTCCTGGGGGAACCCTCAGTTGGACTCCGAAGAGAGAACGGGTGAAAAATCAAAGTACCGTACCAAGAAGCTAAAGTCCGCCGTCGGTGAAAAAATCCTCAACCTCCAGTGAACACTGAACATGAATGGAGTAAACTATTTGGAGACGTGCAGCTCCCAAATGGGGGCCTTTAGCTGGTCCAAATGTCGGAGAACCCCCCCAGCTCGACCCTGAGAATAGAACGAGTAGATCGAAACATATACTATATACAAACAATTGAACAACTCCTTGGCAAGGTTGGGTATTTCACCCATGTTGCATTCAGATGTCAATCAAGATCTTCGGCTGTCTAAGCCTTCTCCAATGCAAACTGCCACGACCAGTCACTCACAACTTGAAACAATGTCTTAAGAAACAAGAACGCTTGTTCAGTTCCTCCTCTACGAACGGTCTGACAAAGGAACAGAACAGTCCCTCCTCCATGTTCAGTTCCTAGTCATCACAGTCTGGAATTCTTCCATTCTGAAATGTTCAGTTAAGTCTTCCTCTGTTTCTTCCTCTGCCTTTTCGTTTAACCATTTAACTCCATTGGGCCGTCCGGCTCCTTCACCTGCACCTCCACCTGGCTTTCAGCCTCTGCTTTCGCCAGCGTGGCCGCCGCCAAACGCCCCAAGGCCTCAAAACACCGGCGTCAGCATCAGCTCAGACTTCGTTTGGGGCACCAAGGTGCACCAAGGTACAGGCCCCAAGTCACCCAAGTCAGCCGAGAGTTTGTTTTGACATAGCCTAAAGAGAGATCTGAGATGAGGTCTTAAATGCAATGAGAAGATGTGGGACTTTGCTACTCCTGGCGGCACCGCTTGGAGGGGAGACCGCTCGGTGAGTCCCCACTGAAGCTCAAACCTGTGCCGTGCTATGTGACATAAACCAAAACGATCGGGAGACGGATGTTCTCCGGTGCAATGGTAAGGGATTGTGAAAACTACGTATACCAGAATTGGGCCAAGTCCCATCGTTTCCAGTCCGAAAGCCGGATCTGAGGACCTTCCATGGCGGATGGGTCACCTTTGAGGTTGGATGTTCGAGCCATCCATTCATCATCCGGCGCTTGGACCCTTGGCGGGAGCCACCAGATTTGAATGACCTAAGATGTATCAAGATCCCCCTGCGCCACCTTGGTGACAGCGCGCTGGCGCCCGCCCTGCCCTAGCTTACAAGCTCCGTCAGAACAGGGGCATTCGGTGGCCCAAAGAAAGGAGGCGCTTGGCGCTGGGGATCTGGTGCTTGGAGACAGCTGTCCGACAGCGGAACCGAGACACACACGCACACACGCAAGTTGGTGAGTGGAGGAACGTGGAGATCGGGCGCTGGAGCGACCCAAACCCTTCCAACATGCAAACAGGACATGGAACTGCTACAGTAGAAGCAAAGTATAGCATAATAATATGTGAGAAGGTATATAAGAGTACGTACAAGGCCCCTGGCCTTGGAAGGTTCTCACGGGACCCCAAAGGCGGCACACTTGGATGTGGAGTAAGATCGAATAGCAACGCTTGTTGGAGATGTGTACCTTCCCCTTTTGCTCCCAGAAAAAACACTCATATGGTCTCAGAAACCGATAGAACAATAGGAACATAGATGTAAAAGCAGTCCAAGACATTCTTCAAGTGGAACAGAATCTAGGCGTTTCTGAGCTCCTTTCTGTTTGGACATCACTTTGTACCGCCGATCCGCTCACAGCTCGCCCATGCTCGGCGTCGCCTTCCGGTGTTGCAGGCCCGCCTTCCCTTGCGCCTGCCGGCGAGACGGGCAGGGGAGCCGGTCCAAGTGGGACCCAAACAGACTATAGTGACTCAAAAAGGAAGAAAGCCAGCTACCATCGGATCCAGCACGGGTGTCCATGGTACCCAACACTCCACGGTGCAGATGTCATTCGAACTCGGTCGGTGTCGACACCGAGACACCGGTGATCGTCTGGCCGCCCACCGCGGGGTGAAACCCATGCGTGCTAGGCTCTGCCAGACGTTTCTGGCCCACGCGTGCAACAAGTGCAGCTTCTCGCCAAGCAAAAAGGGGGCGCACACATTCCCATGAAAGAACAAATGCTCCACATGGCCGATACACAGAGACTCACAAACATGGAAGTGGAAAACCCTGAGTTTGTTGGGTTGAGGATGGAATCTTCCAAAAAACGATCCCTGTCACTTCCATGCGATATGTTTGTGACAAAGCGTACCTCGGCCCCGTCCAACATGTCCGAATGGCACCAACATTTGCCCATCTCTCATGCTCACAGCGCGATGGGGATCGGCCAACCGTGTCCGCGCCTCTTTGCTGCCTTTCACCGTTTGCCACACTTTGGGCAGCTGTCGGAACGCGCTCTTCACCGAGCTTTGGACGGCCTTGACCTGTCGTGGAACCGCAGCTTTGGAGTTCTCGCACGAGCGAAAGAAGGCGAAACCTTCAGTGGTTAGAAGTAGGTCAAAAAGGCAGAGTGTTGGTGTCCCAAAGCGACACAAAACCAAGGTAGGCAAGAGTGTTACAGAGTGCTTTGATTTTTTCAAGGTCCAGAGTCCAGTGAAGAATGAAGAACTCTCCTACCTCAACCACTCCAGATCTCAAGCGGTGAAAGCTGCTTGAGACATACCATATACCATATACCGACCTCTTAGCAATAATACTTTGGAATCAAATAGGTTCGAACTGGTTCAGGCAGTAGAGGGATCCAAATGGCACTAGTATGTTTGGATCACGAATCCCTCTGATGTGCAAACTGACTCCCAACCCGTTTCCCTGGAAAACGCAGGTTGACCTTCTCTTTACCTGGTCGCTTCGACCAGTGGAGAGGCCAATCCCCTCAAAAAGGCCGGGGGGTAGGCAAACGGCTGACTGGTAGGCTTGTCCATGGCCAGAACTGCCAGAACATAGTACAAAACCAACACTCCTTGGGGATCACAAACTTTCTGGACCTGCGGTCTGGGGGATGGTCATACCCTGGCTATGTGATGTTGGTCGCTACATGTCGCTACATTTCATGTTCTGACTGCTCACTTCTCCTTTACTTCACTAGTTCCATCATGTTCCATCTTCGCCAGATCAAGAGTCGCACGTACCATAGCCGCCTGCTCCATCTTCACAGGGCGCTTCTGTGTCTTCTGTAGAGACTCGGCAAACCACATGCCGGCCTGATGGTTTTCGGATGATCTGTTCAACCGCTTTATGCACTCTGGTGTGGATGCGGGGCCTCAGCCCCCTCTCCAATCGTCTGTTTTTCGGAGCTGGCATTGTGGATGGACGTGGAGATGTCTTCAGGTTTGTTGAAAGTTGAAATCCCAAGGCATATCAAAGCGCATATTACAAGTAGTTCTTGTGACCTTCATCCGAAGAAATAACTTGTAGCAAAGAATTTGCGAAGGAACATAAAAGCTTGAGTGGTGGCAGGGCATGATGCATTGAATGTGACTTGTGTATCTGCCCGTATGCCATTTTGGCGAAAAGGCATTGTGTCCACCGGTGTCACCATGTTGGAAGCCCTGTTGGGGCTGACGTTCGTGCTGGGACTTTTGGTGGGCATTTGCTGCGCTCGCTGTTGTCCAGTGTTGGCATCTACGTCTTCTCAGGTGACCACGGTGGATTCCCTAGTGCTTGGTGCCGAAGCATTTTCTGCACTGCATGGCTCTCAGCATTCTGCCCACAGCGACTGAACTGGGAACACTGACGTCGTTGCCAGAAGTGAGGGCATGGTCAGGAACTCCAGAGGCCACATGGAAGGCAGCTAGTACTCATTTGGGAGAAGTCACGACTTTGAGATTGTTGGCTCTGACCCCAATGGATGTTTACCGGACTATGCTGGATAGAGTGCGGATTCCCGTCACTCGCCCTGCTGGTGCCACTACAGATCCCCCTCCTCGTGCTGCAACGGCGGTGGAGGTCATCCAATTGGCGGTGATGTGGAGGGTGGCTAGGTTGGCATTCTCATTGCCTGACATTGACATCTTGGCACCCTATCCAGCAGGCAATGCACAGATTCAGGCGGCTGGTGCACCTCTACAAGCAGTGGCCATTCCAAAGGTTCAGAAGGTGAAGATGTCAGTTCATTTGGATCAGATGGATGAGAACGAAGTAGAGCTGGTATCTAGGACTGTGCTTGAAGAATGCTACAGATGTTACAGAGAAACCACAGGATCAGATCCCCTTCCTGAAGCAGACCCAACTATGGAACAGGTGTCAGCGATGCGTGCCAAAGTGATTGATCGACAGGAATCACCTTACGCTGACTTTTCAGTGCTGGTTCCTTACGGGAAGGAGTTGCAGAAGAACATGAAGGCTCGGTCGTGGTTGCTTCAAGAGGATGGGTCGTTCAAGGGCATCGACATACCTGGCCCACCAGGGTACTCTGCATGGTTGAAGTGCTGGAGAGTGTATCGAACGGTTCTACTAATGCTGAGACATGCTCCTGTACCACCTCATGGTCCAAAGCCTGTTGTCACCATTGCTTGCTTGGAAGAGTATGCAGACAAGATTTCGGAGCTATGTGCTGAATTTCCTGAGTGCTGGCATCTGGTGTGGCAAGCAGAAGACAGGTGTCGTCGTGATGAGCTGGAGCGGATTCGCAGATCCTTGGTTCGTGCACGAATTGAGGGAAACCTTCCGATGAACATCAGGTTTGATCCTGATCAGCCATGGGTTGGTGTGTTCACATATGCTGCTCGTGATGGTGAGTACTGGGCAAAGCATGTCACCAGACCTGCCCAGACCTTTCTGGCCCGAGGTGGGTCAGGAAGGAAGATGACACGTGAAGCGGCTGAGAGTGTCATGCTGGACAAGGACATGGTCAAGATCACTAGTGGTGGAGGTGCTGGTGTTCAAGGTGAGCCTGGGCAGGGTCAGTCGCGAAATGCGCGAAAACGTCGTGCCGAAAAGCAGCGACAGGATGAGGCGAGGAAGTGGAGCTCTACGGCATCCAAAGGAGGTTGGGAGAACTCTGCGTCCAGTTGGGCGCCAAAGGGTTCAGGAAAGACACAGTCCCAGAAAGGCATGCATCCCAGAAAGTATGGCCAAACCTTCGTGACCACACGCGAAGGGGATGAGATCTGCTACAAGTTCAGCAAAGGTGCACCTGGGGCATGCAGCGAACCATGTGTCGACGGCAGGACTCATTGCTGTCAGTATTGCCTGGGTGCTCATCCCAACCAGCAGTGCCAGAAGAGAGATGGCAAGAGCAAAGGTGGGGGGGGTAAGAACCCCAGCAAGTGACAGGAGGAGGAGATCGGGTGTTCGGTCTGGTCTGAAGATGATGAGGCTGAGCTCACGGTTGTGCATGACAATGACTATAGTTTGAATTCGAGTCAATGTGAAGAAGTTGATGTACAGCAGCAAGCAACTGACCAGCAGTTGCCCAGGCGGTTTCGATTTGGTGAATTCTTTGCAGGCATGGGTGGATTGTCCACAGCGATGATGTTTGTTCTGGAATCTTGGATCTCTTTGGGCAGCATTGAGAGAATGGATGCCTATGAGGACAGTTGGAACATTCTGAATGATGGCGACTTTGCGAAGAGCAAGGAGCTTTGTCAAACTGGTCTCGATCATGGCCACTTTGCCCCGCCATGTCGTACATTGACTGAAGCCCGCAGAACAGATGAGCATGGTGCCGTAGCAATCATGAGATCGCCCATGTGGCCTGAAGGTTGGGGCCACCCAGACGCCATCGAAGCGAATGAGATTGTCACTCGCATGGTGGTCCTATGCTTGCTGTTGCACAACTCAGGCAAGACGTTTGCGATTGAGAACCCGTTCAACTCGTTCCTATGGTTGCTCAAGGACATGCAGAAGCTCATGAAGTTGAGGACTGCAGAGCTGGTGCTGTTGCACCAGTGTTGCTATGGGGCCCAAACTATGAAGCCCACTGGACTGCTGACAACGGCTCCTTGGATGAAGATGGTGAGGAGTTTATGTCACGAAGTGAGGGCACATCGCCATTTGACAGAGGGGCTTGTTGGCAAGGTCTGGAGCTATCTGGATGAAAGGGTAGTGTGGAGGTCTTCGTTGGCTGCGGAGTACCCGTGTGGCTTATGCATGGCATGGGCTGAGGCTTTGAAGAAGTGGCTGTTTTCAGATGAGGGCATTCACTGGATGAGACGAAATAGTTTGATTTTGGTTGGCAAATGGGGAAACCAACTTGTCAGAGCAGACTTGGTCGAGAAGCAGGCGAACGAGCACAAACCAGTTGCGAGCTTGGCATCGGTCAGGTCTGAGGAGAACAACAAGTGCATTGGTGGCTTGAGGAGTGCAAGGGCATCAGTCATGAAGTCCAGGTCGCTTCGGAAGCTGGGCAAAAGAGTGAGGAAGCTGTTTGAGTCCAAGCGAGATGATCGAGTTTTGGCTATGTGGGAGGAAAATGTTCAGAATGGATTGCCTGAAGAATGGATCAACGAGAACAGGTATGCCCTAGCACAGGAGTTTGGTGTGCAAATCAACGTGGGTGGCGGATTCCAGTCTTCACTTTGGAAGGCATTGCTGGTGGAGGCTGAAGATTGTGAAGCTCAGTATTTACCAGCTTGGATGGCTGAAGGGTTTCCGCTGGGAATCCACAAGCCGATCACTCCATCAGGGGCGTTTCCACTGGTGGAAGGTGATACTTCAGCAGTGGAGGCTTCGCGGGCAGAAGGCAGAGTCATGCATGATCTTGATGGCAGTCATTCAAACTACATCAGTTTTGAGGAGGCTGGTATGAAGGGCCAAGACATCTTGGACGACATGGTGCGCAAGGGTCGTGCAGTTTGCTACTACTCTTGGGATGATGTTGTCAAGACACTGGGGCCTGAAGCAAGACTCACAAAGCTTGGTTGCATCGTGAAGCTGCGTCCGGACCACACAGAAAAAGTGAGGATCATAGTTGATTCAAGACGCAGTGGAGTCAACGGGCTCACTTCAATACATGAACGCGTGGTTCTGCCTCGAGTTACAGACATCACTAGCACGTGGTATCGGTTGACCAGATCGCATGAAGGTTCCAAGGTGATCGAGATGATGACTGCGGATTTCAAGGATGCCTTCAATATGCTGCAGTTGGCTGATGCTGAGAAACCAATGGTCATCGTGAAAGGCATGGATGGCGAACAGGGTCAACCCAGGTACTATGCGTTTCAAGTAGTCGTTTTTGGACTGGCACCTGGCCCATTGCTCTGGGGGCGAGTTGCAGCAGCGGCCATGAGATTGGCGCAGGCGCTGATGTTGCCTGACGAAGCTGAGGTGGCAACGTTTGTGGATGACCCACTCATACTGGCAGCAGGCGCTACCAAAAGAGAGCGCACGTGGTCGTTTGCAAAATTTGTGGTTCTCTGGTTGGTGCTTGGATTGGAACTTTCATGGCCCAAGGCACACCGTGGCTTTGAGGTGGACTGGATTGGGTTTAGTTTGAGCATTTCCAACAAGCAGGGCGCTTGGGCCATTCAGGTGCAGCTCATGGAAGCGAAGAAGGAGAAGCTGAAGGCTGTGGTTGACGATTTGATCAGTCACAAAGGAGTGCTACCGTTGGCCAAGCTTCAGTTGGCAGTGGGCATCTTGGGCTGGATCACATCATCTATGCCCATGGCAAGACCTTTTGTGGCCATGATATGGGCAGCCATCTTGCAGCATGACAGACCTAAGGCTTCCACAACCAGGGTGAGAAAGGGGCTGGTCTTTGTGAAGCAGGTTCGCCACGCACTTCAGTGGTTGCAATCCTTGTTGTGTGAGTTCGATGCTCGTCACGGGGGGCTGAAGCGCACAGTGAGATGGCGACCATTTGCACCAGTTGTAGTTATTCAGACAGATGCATGTCCAACGGGATTAGGAGGTTTCATCATGGTCCACAACAAAATTGTTGCATATTGGTTTGACAAAGTCACCAATGAGGATCAAGAGGTTTTAGGTGTCGTTTACGGGGATCCCTCTTTTCAAAGCGAGTTAGAACTTTTAGCTGTCCTTGTTTCGCTTCGGGTCTTCAAGCGATGGCTCAGTACAGATTCAGGGCCTGCTGGAATCTTGTTGAAGACTGACAACACTGCCACGCTTCAGGCTGCAATGGAATTGCGTGGCAAGTCAGTGCTCATGGCACAGCTAGCTTCAGAAGTGGCTTTAGAAATTGAAGCCATACAGGTCCCATACCTATGGGGCCAGCATGTGGCAGGGATCCTCAATGACATTGCTGACAAACTTAGTCGTATGCATGAACACTCAGCGGTGCCAGCTGAGCTCAGTGACGCGGAATGTGTCACAGGGCCACTGCGCACGGTAGACTTTTACAAGTCATGGCAGCTCACCAGATAAAATTTGAGGTGGTCAGGGTTGCGTGATGTGCGTGCCGTGCCCATGAGTTGTGGCCATGTGCAAGCCATTGTGCACCTGATTGTCTTGCCTACGGGCTCACACAGGTCATGATAGCTGTGGAGCAGTTCCCTGGCCTAGGACGGCGGTGCCTGGCAGACACAGTTTGGGAAACTCAGGCGACAAGTCATATAGGAGATAAGTAGGCCTGAGTGACCTTGATAATTGGAATTGAACTAGGTAAGTAAATCGGTTGTGAGCTTGCGGGTGAGTTGATTTGGACTGGTAAGCGGATTGCGAGTTGTGTTGCCTTGTGATTTTGTGTTGTGTTGATTGTTGTGTTTCTTGTCTTTCGTTGCGTTTCTGTTTGTTTGCTGTGCTTGTTTCCCTTTGCTTTGGCTTGGAAACGTAAACTGTTGTGACGCGTTTCGGTGAGGCGAAGGGTGATTGAGGCGATTGGAATTTGAATGAATTTGAACTGATTTGGATGGGTTTGGTTGGATTTTGATGGGAGTCTGAGTTGTGATTACGTTCATGTTGTGGACTTGGTTGATTGCCCGACCACTGAGGTCAGAACATCTACGGAATCATTGGAGGATTGGAGGACTTGCCTGGGCTGGGACAGTGCCAGCTTGGATTGCTAGGCATTGTCTTAAATGCTCAGGATATTCATGATATAACTGGTAAGTAGCATTAAAAGCAGAATTCAAGCGTGAGCTCATGGACGAGTGGAAGTTTCGCTATATTTAGGTTCAATAGCAAAAATGTGGGCAGCGATTAGATGGGTTAAGGGCCGGAAACAGAAGGGTCCTTATGTGAGAAGAGAATTGCCTGTGGAACCTGAAGGGCTGCCACCTGGGGTAGTTGCGGCCAGAGCTGAGTTGCGCAATGGCTTGTGTCGTGGGTGTGCCGTTGTTCCGAGGGGGACCGGTGTACCTGCTGACCATTTTGCATTGCCTTCTAGCTCTTCAAGTTCTGCTGCTGTGGTCACTTCCAGCGTCAGGGCCCCTGAGACACCTGGGGCGCGATCCGCTGCACCAGGCACACCAGGGCTTCGGATGTTGGAAACAACAACTGAAGCGGGTGAGTCCAGGATTAGGACACGTCCCATGGGCCCATGGATTGCCAATCCTGAACAGGAAAGGTTGGCACGTGGGTCAGCAAGGCTCGCTGTGGACATTGCTGGCTCTAGTGATAGGACAAATCAAGCGGTGAGCAACTTCAAAGACTTGATCTATGCGCCTTCCACCTCTGCTTCCAAGGAAGCGCTGTTTGGGTTGTGGTCCAGAATTTGCAAACGAAGAGGAGTAGAGCCGCTGCCTTTGACACCTGAAATGATCGTTTGTAACTCTGCCATTTTGAGAGAGGCAGGGTACAAGAGCTTGATGGCATATGTGCATGAGGCACGTGACAGGCACTCCAGGGCTGGCTTCCCTTGGACGGCGCAGCATCAGAGTGCTCTATGCGATGCCAAGAGAGCGAGCAAACGAGCACAGGGTGAGGCCAAACGCGCTGAAGAGATTCGTGAGGAATGGTGGGCTTGGCTGATCAACGCGTATGGGCTGTATCCTTTCCAGGAAGGTGCAAACGAAGATGCGCCCAAGGATGCGGTGGACATGATGATCATTGGCCATCATTTCCTTCTTCGTGAGGTTGAGTTGAGCTCTATCTTCTTAGATCATTGGTGCATTCGGATTGATATCCATGCCCAAACTGTAGGTTTGTTTTTGCCGGTGTCCAAGACTGACCCAGGTGGTCAAGGAGTTTTAAGGACCTTAGGATGCATTTGCAAAGCGACCAGAGACGTGCTTTGTCCTTATCATGCTATGAATCGAGTCATCGGGCTTCAACTGCGCCGAACTCGCTTTGAGAACCTGGATGATGTCCCTTTGGCATGGCTACCACTTTTTGGCCAGAAGGGTGATTTCAATGCACCGGTGTCGAAGGTTGCCTTTGTCAGAGAACTGCAGCGTCTTGCCTATCTCATTCTTGTGGGTTATCCACAAAGACTGAGCATGGTGCCGGATGAAGTCACTGGCCACTCTTTGAGGAGGAGTGGAATCAAGGCCTTGGCCAGGAAGGGAGTTTCTTTCACGGCAGTACAATGGTTGGCCCGACACAGCTCCAGCGTCACCATGCTGTACATGGAGGAAGCTTATGAAGAATCACCTGAAAGGCAGAGAACAATGTTGGATGCGAGATCAATTGGTGAAATGCTCACTGAATTGGTTGGCAAGCAGGAGACCATGGAGAATGCTATGAACCGAGTTGAAGCTGACCTGAGAGGCAGGTTAGAAATGCTTAATTCAAACCAGCACATTTTACATGATCGTCAGCTGTTGCGTTTTGAGATGCGTAGGGCCATGATTCCACAAGGGGTCATAAACTTGGACCGCCAATGCTTGCATGTGGTGAAGGTTTCAACATGCTTTGATGTGGATCCCACACGTTGGACAACGAAGTGTGGGTGGAGCTGGCTTAGGGCAAGTTCTAGTGCGCAACCGATTTTTGATGATGTAGAATTTGAGATGTGCGAAGCACAGCAATGCAATAAGTGTTTCAATTTGCAGTAACAGTGCTTGGTTAACAATTCAGCAGAAAAGGGAAGGTGAGAGGAAGTTGTAGATGTGGTCTGTGTTGCTTCTTGAGGTAAGAATGCGACATTCTGCTTCGTGACATGTGTCTCTAGGGCAGGGACCATGGTCATGAATCATGGTGGCATCACTTGAAAGGAACAGCAGGCAAAGAAGCACAACTTCCACCACCTTACGAGGAAAAGAGGCGCGTACCGAGGCCTTGGGTGAACTTGCAGGGTGGTTGGGTGGGGGCACTTGAGCTGATTGTTATGGAATAGAACTACAGAACTGCGAACTTAAGTCGATCCGCCAAAAAAGAAAACTCGAACGATCTTGAATGGTTGATGGGGCACATCCTCAACCCAGCAGTTTGGCCTGACTCCCGATCCGTTTCCCTGGAAGATCAAGCACCCTTTTCCACCTGTTCCATCTGTAGATGGCGACATCCCCTCCCCCCAAAAGAAATAAAGCTAATCCACGACATCCTCAGTAGGGATGGCTGGTGTCGGGGTACATCCAACGACCCATCCAACGACCCCCCCACCGACCCGTCGTCGATCCCTCGGCCTCAACGAAATTCTGCACCGCCTGAAGAACCTCGGCAGAAAAAGAGGCCTCCAAGCCTGAAGGACCCTCTGTGTATAGGAAGAGATTTGGCCTATTCGCAGGGCCCAGTGGACGATGATGGTTCAGTTGCAGGCCTTGTTCATAAATAACTAATTATATAGTGATAATTGCTTACTGACTGCTACAGGCAAGTACTAGGACAGACCCAATGTTTATAGTGGAAGAGAAGTGGAGAAGTTTCCGAGAAGACGATCTCTGGCCCCACGATGAATCCAGAGTTGAGAGGCTTGGTATGGCTTGGTATGGCTTGGTGGTTATTGTGAATATACTCCTTCAACACTTTAATCATCTTTTTCTCGCCAAAGGACTTCACCCAAAGGCGGAGTCAACATTTCGGAAGTCAAGCCTAAACCCACTGAGCCCCACTGGGGTGGTTTTAGGGACACCCCATAGTTCACCTCTGATGTGCTTGATGGAACCCCCAGGTTTTTGTGGGATGGGTACGTCCCGTTCCACGGGTCCGGATATCAAACAATGAAAACTCAAGTCGGTGTATCATCGGCGTGCCCTTTCTGGCTTTGTGGATGACCTTGGGGGTTTTCACTTTTTGCCTTAGCTCGCCATAGACTTGCGGCAAACAAACGCAGGCGAGGCGCTGCTTCCCGAGAGGTCTCGGCACGTTGCTGCGCCTTCAACGTGCAAATCTGTGCCCATTTGCTCAGTGTTGATCTACGAGTCGTTCCTATTGAAGCTATTCGTGGTAGGTAGCAATACACTGAAAACCTGATCAAGGACGAAAATATCTTTCTGGGTCGGTGTCGACAAGACAAGTCCCGCTCAATTGGTACCCATTGTCATCCATTGTCCATTGACTTGCTGAGGGAGACAACTATTTTGATAATCTCAGAAAAAAAACTGTGCGAAATACGACTTTCAAGAAATTACGACTTTCAGGGCTACACAAAATTAGGAAAACACATCTTCATTGATACGTATATAGTCATAGTCCATGCCTGCCCAAGGTTTGATATATGATACAATTGCAAATCAACCAGTCTGCAGAACCTCCAAAGTCATGAAGCTCCTGTTTGGCTGATCCAACTCGAGTGAAGACCAAAATGCAAACGTTCTAAACAATTAACAAATTGGCCACCCCCGCAAATGGATGCTGTTGCTGTGCCTAGGTCTAGGTACATCTCGGTTTTCCGAGTCCCTCAATTCCAACGGTCTGGGTTGTGTTCATCGGTTATGAAAGCTCAGACCGTGGTCAAAATAGAGCTCTTAAAACACTTTCCATGGGAGTTTAATCGATTTTGTGACCTTCCATCTTCAGGGAAATACACGGCGCCCCATACAGAACCTGGATTCCATTCGCACCATGGCACTCTTCAGTGGATCTTCAATGGGATCCTGAGATCTTTCTATCCAGGGAAGATGAAAAGAGAAAAGCACCAATCACCTACCCATCACCCCGTCTTCACTGCTTCACCTCATCCTCATCAAATCCTGATGCAAAAAAATAAAACAACCTCCGCTTCCCGGTCTGCCCGTCTCCTCGCGCGCCTTGGTCACCAGCTGCTCCAGCCGATGTCGATCCCTTTCTCGACCTGGCGGTGAGCGGCGTGGTCAGCGGCGCGGTAGAGCCGAGGGAAAAGAGGTCGGTGACGATCAGCTCTTCCGGTGGATGAATCACCACGACCCCCCACAGCCTGGACAGGTGCCCTCTGACTCAGTGGACAACCACCTGTTTGTAGAGGAGCATAGTCCTCCAACGGGCCATTTTCCACTTCCATGTTGGTTTGGTGAGTCAGAGATTTATAAAAATTTTTGTATGTTTTAAAAAGCATGTTTAGATCCGGGGAGGTGTGGATGAAGTTCAACAGGAAGAGGATCGCATTCTCAAGTATCGTTTGGAGGATCCATTACTTTTCTAAGGTGCTGGTGCACTTGCCAAACAAACCTAGCAAGAGCTTGGAATTCGGGTGCAGTAGGGAACATGTCCATCATTAGCCAATGACCCCGTAGGAAATGATGGACAAAAGCACTCTTTTCGCTTGTTCGGCGCGCCCGACAGATCTAGTGGACCAAAGGATCAGAAATACAGTACCGACAGGTACTCTCCGAGTCATTCACGAAAGTGGATGGAAGTGGAGTTCACTAGCTGTTTGTGAGGAAACATACCTGGTCTTGGACCATGGGTCCATGCTGACCAGGTATGTTTCCTCACAAACACCCCACCATGCTTACTTCAGGGAGTGGGAGTATAGAAAGAATTCTGACAACAATGGGGGTGACACTGCGGTATCCGTCGCCATCCAGCAAGCATTGCTTTCAGGTGTTCAGCTTGCTGAGTGCTGTGTTCTACATGTCCAAACCGGTCCGAACCAACTTGGATTTGCTTGTTTGGGACCTGGAAAAAAAGACAAACATTTCCCCCAGGTTTCGGGATTTACCCATAAGGGAATATAAAGAATCACCACCTTAAGCAAAACCAGGTATATACAAGAAGAATAGTTGGATTTGTTAGGTTGATATGCTGATCCTCCGACTCACTCACATCAAAGTGGATGAAAATGGTTGTAGGCTCTGTGAATAACGTCTTGTCAACAACTTCTCCTCGATCCAAGTGACTCCAGGTGCTCTTTTTCATATGTTCTTTGTTTGAGTGAAAGACTCCGCTGCTCCGCCCCCACCATGGTCCCTCTGCTTCGTCATTGTGGTCCCGGTGTGCCACGCGCTGCCCCGCGTGCGACCGCTAAAAACGAAGTATCACCGGTCTGACCGATTCCTGTCACTGCTGCGTCATGCAACTGTTGCGTCTGTGTGACCTGTTTCTCTAGTGCCCAAGTATCACATCTATGCATGTGTCACCAGCGCCCGTTGCAGTCCCCATGCCGATCAAATTCTAGAGCATTCACCTTCGACTAGTGAGGCGTACCAACATGCAAATTACTGAATGGATCTGAATGGGATGATTTTGCTGTGAGCGCCCGCAAAAAACAGTGTCTGCTTGACAGTCCCTAAAGAAGTTCTGTGAAACCATAGCTCGCCTGGCTCAATCTTCACCAAGTTCTCCTCTGTGGTCTCGAACTCTTTCTGGCAGCTTCTCCCGCTTCCCCGGCTCCACCCGACGAACGAAAAGCTGCCGTGACGCAGAGTGGACGAACCCTGAGGGGAATCATCTGGACCCATCCGGAACGGTGCGATCAAACTGGTTTTTTCGTTTACCGTTAAGTGGTCGGATTGCCAAATAACGGTAAAAGCCTAAAGCAATGTTACAACCAGCTTCAAGACAAGAGCCAAAAGCCCTTAAAGCCCTACGCAAGCTACAAAATCAGCTTTGAGCTCACAAGATTCTCACACATGAAAACAGTCGAACCCATCTTCGTCGCTTCTTAAAAGCCATATCAGATCACATCTGACCAGGGACAAGTGAGAGGATGTCTACTGCAAAATGGCAAGCACACACACCGGAACAAAGGCACTGGCCTCTCTGAAACTGTTGTTGTCCATGGCGTTCTTCAGCTTGTCCAAGGCTTTCAAGGCCTTTTTCAGCCTGCCACGCAGGTTGAACAGAGGTTGGGTCACTTCTGTCGGCCCTGCAGCGCTAGCAGGTAAGGTGCATTGATCGGCGAGCAGGCAGGTAAGCAACATGCCAGCTCGCCCCACATCCTGTGGCCAGCATTTTTTTTGTGAGTTCCCCTTCACAAAAAGGACACCCTCATCAGCATCCACCAACTCTTAAGGGCACCACGCTGCATTTCTGGACACCGGCTTGAAACGAGATGAAAGCAGGGGTGAAAGGGGGCCTAGGCAAGAACCGCCGCGAAAACGTGGCCCTCCTACACTACCATAGATGGGACAGAACGTGTTCCTTCCCCAAAAAATGCAACCCCGATACGGTATGCGTCCAAGAGCTGGTCCCACGGCACAGGACCACTGGATTAGTGGATGTTTCAACGTCAATATATGAGGGATTTGACATCCAGTTCATATCCATTGATTCAAATGAATATCCAAGGCTTATCATCCAGTTCATATCCAACAAAAGAGCCTTATCCATGAATAAAGCCTTCCAAACAGGCGGCAAAGCTGCCAAAAGATACCCGGTGCCGCATCGGCCTATCGGGTGCCGCATCGGCCGCACCATCGCCTGGAATCTGTTTGAAGACAAGAACATGGGCGCCTAATGCGGGTATCGTGTGATACAACGAGAAGAAGTAGTTGAAGAAGTACTTGAAGATACAACGAATTACAAGGCAAATGAAAAGCATCAAGCAGCATCAAGCAACTGCACTTAGACTGAGCAATCCGAACTGATCCATCGCCTCTTTTCAACCAAAAACGAACGTACTTGCGCGCCTGCTGCACAGCCGCGAGCATCCACCAAGTCGAGTTGTTTCGACGCCTCTGTCAGCGCCTCACAGACACGGTTTGATTGGAACAAGCAAAACAAGGACGGGGTGGGTGATGGTGGGTGGGGTACGTGTGTCTTTATGTTTCTTTGCACAACTACTGCATGTTGGTGCATGGTCTGCTGGGTTTCAAGACCTCAGTCCGGATGTGTACTTCTTGCCCCAACCCGAAACTCAAAAGGCAAAGTCGGGACTCTGTCCTTGGGGGAAGCAACTCTGGTGTTCACTTGGGAAGGCTAAGCCAAGTCTGGCGAGTCTACCGGAGCTACCGGAAAACACGATTTGGTGTAAGAATTTTATACAGTAGAGGTGATTTCATATGATTCTGAAGGGGACGTAATGACACCTCATCTGTGTAGAGAAATGCGTGTAGTTTGGAAGAAAGGGTTGCCAAATCTATCTGTAGTGCGGTAACCGAGACACTGTGTCTTCCAATCCTCCACAGCTCAGGTGGCAATGGGTTACTCAAATTCTGCAGTCACATGTTTTTTTTGTTTGATTCTTTTGCGTGGTGTTTTCCCAAAGCTGACATATTGAGATATATTGGACCCTCCAGCTTTGGGCCAGCTAGCTGAAACCCCACAAGTCCTTGATCTCACTTGGCCGTTAGCCCCACTTCTTCTAAGGTGTAAACGATCTGTTCGCTGCCCCACGCTCCGGTAATCCAAATCGGCCCAAATCGGCCCAATCCCTGACAACCTGGTTGTTTGGCTTCTTGCTTCCAACAGAAATTCTTAAGGCTTCCAGCAGCAACGAAACGCCCTCACCCTCCACCCACTGCCTGACCAAAGTTTTCAGTGGCACCGCTGGCATTCGTCGCCGCCTACCGGGTCGTGCTCGAAGTGTTCCAGTGTCGTCACTTGGCACAGCCAAACGCTTTGTCCTATCTGTTCTTATAAAGATTAAACAAAGACTCTTGAGCCCCCAAAGAAAAACAAAAACACACCATAATACTCCCTGGTCACCCACATATTCTATTTCATCTTAGTTCAGCCAACCAAGTCTTATCCCTCCAAGTCTCACCTCAATCCATCCCGTTCCCCGAGCCGCCGCCGCCGCAGCCTCGCTCGCCGCCTTTTGGGCCGCCTCCGCGGCCTCTCTACGCCGCGTGACGAGAACTGCGGCGTCGTTTGACGGATTTGTTGCGGCCGTCTCTGGGTGTTTTTCGTCGATGTTGCATGTGTCGTGTTTTTGCGGAATGTACGAATTCTGACAGAACGTTTCAATAACCTTTGCTCGGCAAAAAACGTCTTCAAGGTTCAAAGACCAGAATACTCGCTTTGCGTGGTCACTTGGCACAGAATTCCGTGAATCCTATCCAAAAGCCAATCAGTGACCCAAGCTGTCCTAATCAAGTCATCCTAGGGTCCTAGAACAAAACATCAAAGAGTCGGATGTCCAACAAACATCCGGAAATGCGACTCTTTTCCTCCAAGGATAAATCCCAAACATCCTGCGTGGGCCTGATTGGTCCGTCAGGTGTTGCGTTGAACCGTTGAAACCGTGACCAAGCGACCACCGACTTTGTTTTAGGCGATCTAGCATTTTGAGTTAACAGAAGATTTGCATCATGCTTTTTGGTGTTTCACCCACATGTCCAGGTGTACTGTATTTGAAGAATCGTCTGTATGGTCCAGGTCTTCTGTTGACATGGGATGAAGCAAGAAGCAGGGACTGGAAGAAAGATCCCATGTTTTAGGCTCTTAGCTGTCACGCTGTACGCTTTTGTCATTACACACACGCGCGGCTATGGAGTGTGTGTGTGTGACCATGTTTTATATACAGTAGCTATATCATGCTACAGTATATCATGCTATATCTCATATCTCCATATTGACCTGGGTTTGGGGACGCGCCCGTTTTGGGCCATAGTGATTTGTTGGGTGTAATTCTAGAGGCCAAGAAAGCCAAGCATTGCACCCGCGCCTCCAGGCCGTAGATGGACACCGAAAGAAACAACAAACACTCCCCTGCCCTCTTTTGCATAACCCCCGAAGATTAACATGGAACCTGAGAATGGACCTTTGGATTACTATTTTCCTTTAACACCGAGTGGTTTTCAGGTTCCATGTTAGTTTTCGGCAGTGTAAATCCGCAATGGTGGCATTGTTTCTTACTTTTGATCAACCTGCCATCTGTCTCCAATGGGTCCGGCCACCTCCAGCCCGCCTCACTGGCTACCGTGAGGCCATGTTGCTGTTGGAGCAACTTGTCCTGAGCGCCGATCCTTCTGTGAAACCAAATGACTGGACGACTGGGCAAGGTGTTTGCAATGCACCGGTGCTAGTGAAGGGGATGATTCCCACACGGATGACATGACAAACTGTCTACCTTTCTGGAGCTATCGGCTGCATATACAGCATTGGATGTCTTCATCCATGCTTCAGAGGCAGCTTCTTTCGATGTGGTGAAGGGGCTGATTTTCGTTGACCAAGCAAAGCGAATGAAAGATCTGGATTTCTACCATGGCACGGCCCGGCACAGGCATTTGCTTTCACCACGTCGGCGAGACGACATCGTGGACCAAGACCATCTCGCACTTGTTCTATCATAAAATTTGATTCCAGCGCTTTTGGAAGCCTGCTCAAAAGACCACCACCCGCCAAAATTGGGGGGATGCCACCTATCACCGACCGTCGCTCGGTGTTCCTCGAACTGCTGAACCCGTGAACCCGTGAGTCATCCACTCCCAACGACCCTTCAAACGACCCCAAACCGCGCCCCAATGGGCGTCCTGTAGCGTGGTCAGGTTCTTGTTCGCCTGGTGACGTCCACGGCACGACGCCGTCCATCAGCGGCGGTGTCGATGCGATGATCCCCAAATGGACGCGAAGGAAACCATGAACCGCTTGAGAGGGTTCACTTGTTGTTGGACTTTTAAACCGCTTCGACAGGGGTCCCTAACAGAGGAAAACCATGAAAACCAGCAACACTATAGGATACATGAAAACAACATGTCATGTTCCTACGATGACAGGAAAACGTATGACAATGTACAAAGTGAATGTCCAACCTGAAACCATTGTCGCACGGACCGTTCTACTGTCAAACACTGCATCATCTGGAAGGTCATCCATCGAACCACTGCTGTTCCTCACCAGCGCTCCTGAAAAGGTTGCCATGCGGCCAGTTTTTTTTTTCACATTTGAATCACTGACTGCTAACATATGTATATAACATGTTGTATATAACACTGTTGTACATGGTTGTACCTTTTTTTCGTATTGGAACTCTGGCGTACGCATTCTTCACAAAAGAGGATCGACTGCAGTCGATTACTCCCGGGTGGGTTTTGGCAATAAAACCCATGGACTGGACGATTGGTTGTTCGTTGAGCCACATACCAATACCGACCGACCATGCCTACGTACCGCTTCGCAGAAAGGTATAGGATCTGTGCTTCGCTACAGCAATCATTTTCGCAAATGGTCACATGGAGTGTGATTGTTGGAGAACTATGTGTGGGTTACAGCATTCTTCCTGCTTTTGCCTCTCATTGCCTGGAAAGGAAAGGATTCATGCAAGGAATGCCCCAAAATGGACTGGCCCCGTTCACTTGAGGCATCGTCCACTCCTCCCAAGCCCAAAAACATGGTGGCGACGGCGCTTGTGCCTTTTCGAGTCGCTGTTGCGCAGCTGTCTCCTCTCTTCTAGCCTTTTTGCGTGGACGTGCTGCTTTTTCGGGTCGAAAAGCTTCTGTTTAAAAAAGATTGTAATTAGTTAACATAAAACCATCCCAAGTGAACTCGGGTGGTTGCTTTTCCAGAAACGGTTCTTTTGTTTCCTGTAAGTCAAGCCATCACCTGATGAAAAAAACACTCGGGGTTATCTCGCTGATGATCCAGACCTGGTTACCCTACAACTCCCTAACCCTCCATTCGCGAGTGCTCCAGATATGAAGACCCCGAATCCTGCGGACCCTCCACAAAGAAGGCTTGGTTCAGGTCCCCCCTGTGAGCTTCGCAGCGTCAAAACCGCTCCAATGATGCGTTAAAAAAAAACGGTCCGATGCTCTCCAGTCCGCGGAATGGACCCGGTGCCAACTGGCCATGTAGGGTGCAAAACAGGCGTTGGGTCCAAGGGGGCGGAGGTGATTTCACCAATTGGAGGAAATAATTCCAACAAAATGTCCCGGTCCAACTCCACCAAGCAGGGCGGGCAGGTGTTTATGCATTTATAGGGCTGGGATGGGATGGTCTGGGTGTATATTGATCGATTTAGGGCATTTGCTGCTCTATCATGTTCTCTGTTTGGGATTGTTTGGGGGTGGCTTTGGACACCAGACATCAAAAAAGGAGTGAGATGCAAATTTATCATCTGCCGCTTGGTAGCTGGACAGTGCCCAGCGCCTAGACACTTTGAGGTCGTAGCCCATACCCATTGGACGACCTGCTTGTGAGATCAATGCCTATACCGCAACTTGAAAGCCACTACTAGTCTATGCAGGGTCCTGTTTCAGAAACACTCGGCTCCAAAAAGTAGCGCTCCCGCTCCCGCGCTCCCGCGCTCTCCCCGCCCTGTAGGGCCTGAATCAACTCAGATCGTTTGTCCTTTAAGGCCTCCTCTGCCCTTAGGCGACGCTCCTCCATGTGCCAGGCTGAGTGCGGAAGGGGGCTATAATAAGTGAGTGATGCCGATGGATGTGGGGGCGGCGACCTCTGGTAATCCCCACGGGGTTTACTGCCAATGCGCTAAAGGCTATTGAACGTATACTCGTGGAGCCACACAGACACCGACCCGTCTGTTCTCGTTAGCAACCAACCTTGCCCTCTTTTCGCTAACTCCTCTGCTGTGCTTAGACCATTTAACCCCTGAGTCCTTTGGTGGCCCAGGCATATATAGGCTGGTGAAGCTAGCGGCAATAGCACGAGTGACATGGTGCCACCCCCTCCCCCCAGCAGACACATGTGCAACTTATCGCAATGCCATCCAGGTGGGCAAGCTTGATAGAACTGTCCTTGAGCATGTACTGTTAGTGGCGTCATGCAGATCAAGTAACTTGTCACGCGCACAAGTTCAGGGTACGTTTCGGATCTTTCCGTAATTGTTGAGACAGAAAAGGCATTTGATTTGCCCCTCAGGAGTCTACTTGTCGGCCACTGTCTTTTATCAGACAAAGACCCACCTGATTATGGCAGCCGACGGTTCAGCACTGGTCTCTTCGAGTATTCACGCACGACTCACAAGATAGTTTTGCGTTTTGCACTGAACCACCGTTATGTTGTTTTAAGGATCTAGATTCTAGATCATTCCCTCGAAGAGGTAAAGCAGAAACCTGCTCATATGCCAATAGGCAATACACGAAGATGTCGACTAACAATTACGAAGGGTCCCTTGCAGCAGGAACCAAAAGGATTCAAGCGAAAACGCGGGGGAGACATTGCACTGCCTGAAGTAGAAAAGCAAGCGCCTGAACACCTCCAAACAATCTCATGGTGACTGATTCTTCCATACCCTCTCGATGATTCTTTAAACCAGAACATACAGAAATCTTCACCCTTTTGGTGGCTGATTCTTCCTCTCCGTCCTTGATGGCTTCAAGGGAACTCGCGACTTCCTCCATGTCGGCCGTGAACTTGGCCAAAGCGGCCTCCGGGGACACTGGAAGAAGCTTGGATCGTTTGGGTCTGGAGAAACGAACTTCGCACCTGTTCGTTTTTTGTGGCGAAACTTACAAACGAATCCCTCCAGACAAGGTTGGGCAGCTGGGCAAGTGTTTTTTTCTCCACTCATCCTAAGGGACCAGGACACACAAACCTCTTGGTTTGACCGGTGCTTTCACCATCTGGCGTGTGGGAAAAATAACACACGGTGTTTTTCTCTTCCAGGCGAGTGGGTTTGCCACTTGAGTTGGGTTCACAACCCGGGCACACTGCAGCAAGTGAACACACCATCTTATAAAACAAATAGTAAAAGCGAATCTGAAATACAAGTGAATCAGAGTTCACATCATGGTGTCCTATGGTACAGTCATAGAAAGGAATTGCAGAATCAAGGCAGGACAGTACAGGTCCAAACATGCAACATTCAGTTGGATCTCTTGGTGAATGTCGCTGCTCAACCATCGGCGGCACCTCCGCTTCTTCTTTTGTCTTCTGCCTCTCTTGCAGCTTCTCCTCAGCTCAAGACTGAACAGGATGCCGGGTTCCCCGGCAGCTTTTTCGGGTCGTCGAAAGACCAAACAAAAGCTTTTCTGAAGTCGGTCCACACCATCACAGAACCAGGTTTGGGTCAAGGGTATGCAACTGCTAGGCTCAAGCATTACAACAATGAGTCACCCCAAAAACGTCCTATAACCCTGAACAAAAGAAGATGGAGATCCCACTGCTCAAACCTGACTCCTTCAAACTATGTCCCAGTTGATCACAATTAATTACCAACAATATCCAACAAAGACATCCTAACTTGTTCCAGATCTTTCCGAACTCTCCAGCTTTCCACCTGTTTTCCACCTGCTTCTTATCAATCTAGCCTCCAGGGCTTGAAGAACCTTCAACCTTTCGTTATTCGCTCCGAGAAGCCCAGCTGTTTCACCAGGAAGACCCGAAACGACCCCCCCGGTCGCGGAAGGTTCGCGCCGTCGCCAAACCGCCGTTCCGCACCGGTGCCAAGGCACATCCGCCGCTTCCAGCTGCTGCCGTGCCTCGGCGACCTGGTGTTTCACCCTCCGACGGGGCGCCATCGACGGAGCGGGAAGGCTGTTGTGGGGTGAATGGGCGCGTATTCCCCGGAAGGACACCGGGAAGACCGAGGTCTGGGGAAGACGGAGGTCTGGGGACGTGTTTTGAGGCATGACCGAGACACCCATCAACAAAAACACCACATTTCTTTCCGCATGATTTGGTTCGGATGTTGTGAAAGGTTCGGTAGATCACCCATCTAAAAATCGAACACAAAAGACAAGAAGGGTTGTGGGTACGTCAATGATCCCACTAAGCCTAACAATATTGAGGGAGGCAACTTCATCAGGTATGGACGGATTTTAACTGCAACTCTAATCCACTGACTGAGTGTTTGTTGCAAGCTTCGGATTGATTGTCTTGATCTCAACATGTCTGCTGCTTCGGACATTTGTTTGGCCAGCCTCCGATGAAACAAGCGGCAAACACTAGATGGAGTATACTCCTGCAAGTAGTCTGGGAATATGGTGGATAGAACGTTAAATATCGATTTGTATGGTTGGGGGATCTAGACCAACAGTATGTTATGTTTGGTCAGCTACAGTATGCCAAATACCATGCTCTTGGATCTGAGACCCTCCGCTTGCCAACGGGTATTTTTCGCGAGATAAATACAATTGCACTTAATCTACTTCAGTGCTCCAGGGTCCTTTCGTGGTTAGGGTTCTTTGG
>CAXAMN010021407.1:135930-227149 GCA_963970005.1 Durusdinium trenchii | reverse complement strand
CTATGTGAGGTCTCTATGTGAGGTCTCTATGTGAGGTCTCCTATGTGAGGTCTCCTATGTGAGGTCTCTATGTGAGGTCTCTATGTGAGGTCTCCTATGTGAGGTCTCTATGTGAGGTCTCTATGTGAGGTCTCTATGTGAGGTCTCCTATGTGAGGTCTCCTATGTGAGGTCTCTATGTGAGGTCTCCTATGTGAGGTCTCCTATGTGAGGTCTCCTATGTGAGGTCTCCTATGTGAGGTCTCTATGTGAGGTCTCTATGTGAGGTCTCTATACCGTAGACCGCTCCCATAGACGGCCTCCCCCACTCGACCTGCAACGAACGACCGAGATCCCGGCATCATCGGCATGGAGAACCAGTTGCCGTCCACCAGAGTCTCAGTGCCAGACGTGCTGAAAACCCTGCAGCATGGAAGCACCCAAAAGTGGAAATTCTGCACAGCGCGTCATGGTGCTTCATGGTGGATATGGACAAGAACTAGCACATCGATCTAACAGTTCATCTACTCTGAAGCCAAAGGTTTTTGGAAGCGACTTCAGCTTTTGATAGGTCCCCCTCTCCAAGATCAGCCCTAAAGGAATCGAATTCCAACAAACCACCCGCAGCTAAGCCACCTTTTTTGGCCGGGTCTTACCCCGCTAGCCACCCAAAAGTGAACGGAGTTTCATGTCGGGGTGCGGGTGGTACGTCCGGGTGCCGTCCGGTGAAAGGGGTGGTTCGGTCACGGACGAGCGACACCACCCCTTTGGTCAGATCCTATCCAGTGGTAATCATAGATCCTAATCATAGATCCTTTGGTAATCACTGATCCAAAGATGAGGAGGACGAGCCAACATTCATTGGATCTGTGATGACCTTAGACATCCTCCATCCTCCTGAGATCTCGGCTCCAGGTGGGCCTGGCACAGGCGGAAAACGAAGATATACGTGGGCCGTCACTATGCGGATCACTGGGGCGATGACTGGCTCAGGCTGTGAATGGCTTGGGCTGCAGGAGAAACGATCGTTGCTTTACAGTACTGTTTTACTAAGCCTCTTAGACTACCAGGACCAGGTCAAGCAAGACCATCCTGTCTGGGTGTCCAGCCATGGACCACCCTGCACTACTTGTGGATCTCCAGCCAGGATACCCAAACAGAAGGCTCAGGCCAGGCCCAGCCGCCATCGGCTTCGTTTTTGCGCTGTGCGTCGTGGCGCGCGGGCGTCATCGGCGAAACGGAAAACGCCCAGCCCCACTTCCGTCCGGTAGAGCTCGAAAGACGCCGTCGGTAACACATGATTTTCGCCCCAAGATGCCCAAAGCTCCCTGGCCCAGGGGCCCTGGCGTAGACTGGTCCTCCTTGTCCTTCTTCCAGGTGAAGCCGGAGGAGAAACACCAATTTTGGGGGTCAAGGATGACGCTGGGAGGCAATATGTCTGCAGAATTGACCATAATGGTGCCATCAATGTGTTTGATTCCATGGTGAGGGTTCCAGTATCGAGCAACCGTATTGAGTATGGATACCCTACCGCTACCTGCTTCAAAGAATCTCCGAGAATCTCCGAGATCTGTGAAGACACAGAACGCAAGTGATGTCTGGAACAGTGATGTCTGGATGTCTGGAATGGAGTAAACTGATGATCCTGAAAACATGGAGTCGGAGTCGCCTCTTGCGCATGGCCGTCGCGTGGCCGTGTACCGGTCCATGGCCGTTTTGTTTTCCGTTGCTTGAAACGGTTAGTATACCTTGAAGATGCTTTCACCAGCTTCCTGGACAAATTCAGCTATGCACTCCAAATGAAATCAACACCTGGTTCGACTCCTTGCATGCTTCCCCAACTCGTCCCCCACAGCCTCCAATGATAAGAGGTTCTGGGCCTTTCCCTTGGCCAGCCTCGAGGAAGGCGGGCTGTCCGGGCATGACAGAGAGAGACCCCCCTGTCCCACTCAAAAGATTTCAGTGTGTCGTGTCGACTGTTGCTGAACTTAACAAAGACAATTGGTTGTCAAGCGTTTACCAGTTAAGAGGTGCTTTGAACATGTTCTTGAGTTGATTTCCACCACCACCACCCACGACGACGACGACGACTACTATGATGATGATGATGATGATGATGATGATGATGATGATGATGATGATGATGATGATGATGATGATGGATCCCATCTCATCTCCAACATCTCCGCATGTATTGGTAAAATAGACATCAATGCATCCAACAAATCGCATCACAAATCCACGGCTCCGGTCGCCGTGAAACGGAGCCATTTCGACCGGTTTCGACCGATGTCGCACCATTGGGTGTTGTCCTCCACCCGTTCTTTTATGGTGTCGAGGTGGATTTCTTGGGGTTTTGAATGTGGGTTGATATGATGATCTGATGAATCCACCTCAAATGGTGTTTTCTCTATAAACACTTGATCTCACGTATCTTATTGGGTAGGAACAGGTAACGTGACGCGATGCTGTCACTCGATGTCGGAAGCGACCGCACTTGTCTCAGCAGACCGGCAGAAAGGCCGGTGGTAGTCGTGTCCTGGTAAGTGTCCCGGCACATGAAACAGGTTGGACTCATTAAATGAGGTATATGTAGGCCAGGTAGGCCTCACCCGAAGGATGGTTTTGCTCTCAAATGGCTTCAAAGTCCAGTTGTTTTGCTCTCAAATGGCTTCAAAGTACGACCAGATTCTGAAAAGGGAGCGAAGCAAAGATGCTTGGACCTTGAATGGACAGTCCTGGAAATCACTTTTGGCCCACCATGTTCCATGTCAAGTCCGGACGTATCGACGTTTGGACGACGGGCCTTGATAAAAGCACCGATGTCAAAGCAATACGAAAAGCAACGCACAGACGTGCAAAAAGGATTGTAGAATTCAAAAGGAAAAGCCAAATCAACGAGTCGCCGAACCCAATTCAATCCTAAATCCTCCTCCCAAGAAAAGGTCACCTCCTTCCAGGTTTGTTCAGGCCCATTCCAAGGCCCTCCACACACCCACCCCCGCCGTTGTTCACCGTTTTTCGGGCGATGCGATGCGAAAGAGGCGCCTTGGGAAAGAACACCGGAAGCCCGCCGTACATTGGCTGCAAGCGCCTCGGGGCCGGACAGAGACGACCGTTGCGGGTGAACCGGGCCATCGATGGCCGATGGCGTGAACCGCGGCGGGGGGAATCCAGGACAAAGCCGAGGGAAAAGAAGGACCTGCAAAGGAGCTGCATGACAATGATGTGATGCTTCTGGTCTTGCTTCCGGTCCGACATACTCTCTAGACTTGGTGCGCATTAAAAGTGATGCGCTTTAGAGTTGCGGCGTGGTCTTGTCGATGTGTTGAAAAGGGCGGAACCAGAGAACCAGAACTAACGCCCTTCATTCCTTGTCTGGGGAATTCTGGTGATGTGTAAGTGATGAGTGATGAGCAAACAACCAGATGTCTCTGTCCACGTCATTTGGAGACTATATAAACTCAGTAGTCGACATGTCCTTTGCTCCTTTGCACCTTCACGCAGTTGCGTGTCGTGAGCGCAGCCGATTTCAGGCTCTATCAACAAACACACCCGGTTGGTGTTTTCAATCCACTTGCAAAAATATGAGTCAGAGGGTCCAATCATCCCCAAGTAAGGGTTGAAAATATAAATATCTGAAACCATCACCTATAGACACTCTATAAAACATGATAAAACCATGCCCCCAATACAAAGGCGGCCCGGACCGAGCGGACTTCCCGCCCGGTTTTGTGGTTCGGCCACAGCGGCGGGTACGCCATGTGCATCAAGGGCATCTGCATCGGCATCGCCTGAGGACGAAGCACTAAGCGGCTCTCTCGTGACGTGACTGCATCGAGGCCAGAAGCGACCAACCGAGCACCTGTTCAGATTTCTTCGGCAGATTTCTAAGTGGGTCCGGTTCGATCCAGGTGCCGTTGCTTTAAGTGCAATGGATCGAACATGCTGAAGATCGCAACAAAAGACCACGGATGTGTTGTTCGTCGAACGCTTCGTGCTTCGCGTGTCAAAAGGTCCAACTTGGCCCATTTTGGGTCTGTTGGAGACACCCACATGGTCGGGGCTTGAGGCTAAAGGGAGCAAGGCATGGCCGAAGTGAGCTACCAAGTTTGCTGGTCTGGATGTAGCTCCAATCTCATTTCGGCCCGCCTCTGGGCAAACTTCACTAGCTCTTCATCAATTAGTGGCCTGGCATCAGCCAACTCCTCCAGTCTTGAAGCTGAAAGCATGGCCTGCGGCCGTCGCTGCGCCGCTCTGCACCGCTCCAGCTCTGACTCCAAATACCGGCACTGCAGCGTTTGCCGCGCCAAACGCTGGGAGTCTTCACGTCTCAACTCCACCAGGCGCCGTTGCCATCGTTCCTCACAGTCTTCCAATTGCAGCTCCAGGAGTCGTGCTTTGGCCTTGCTTTCCACCAACTGCCGCAGCAACGGCACCTCCGTCGCGGAGGATGGCTCCGTCGCGTAGCAGGGCGCTGTGCACTCCGGCGAGCGGCCGGTGGTACTCGTCGTAGACGCCAGCGGGGCCAGCTGATGACCTGGCAGCAACCAATGAGCTGCCTCTTGTTGCACCAAGAGGTGTTTACATCGTTCCAGCTCGGATTCCAAGTAGCCACTTTGAAGCTCCAGCCGGGCATGCTGCCGCTGGGCCTCTTCCAAACGTCGATGCCAACGTTTCTCAGAGTTCTCCAACTGAAGCTCCAACTCTTTCACTCGAGCTGCTGCAAGAAAAGCACCTTAGATGCGCAGAAGTACAAAGACAATCATATTTCCCTGAGGACAACTCATGGGAAGTGGAAGGCATGGCCTCTCTTGGGTGACTCTTTTCCACCTACCGGCGGCTTACGAACACTCCACCGAGGTTCTCCGTCATTCAAACCACCAGAGGTCGGGTGGTTTATGAACCCCCCCCCTGCCTGAAGATGTATTTTCCATCTAATAACAACCCTTTGGGTGGTGCTGGAATAAGTGAGGCTTTCTCGTAAGAGGCTTTCCTCCCTTTTTTGGTCTTTGACTTCCTAAGCGTGGCAAACTGCCCTGGCGGCCTGGGCGCTTCTGGCAGTGGGGGAGATACCAAAACCTACAGTGTTTTGGAGATTTGCCTTGGCTGAAGGAACCCAGAACAAAGACTCACCAAGAAACGTCATTCAGTCTTGTTCTTCCAGTGCGCCAGCATTGGAGAAAAGCCCGGAAAACAACATATAAAACAGATTTTGATCAGCAACCCAGAGCTACCTTGATCTTGATGTGTCAGCTGCATGCTGGGCACAAGCCCTTCAATCTCTGGCAAGCTGAGCTGACATCCCTCCGGGCCCAGGCTCCCACCCTCCACGCACGGGGGTGCCGGCGAGGGTGTAGCAGCTCCTATTCGGACATCCAGGACCACACCCCCCCGCTTTCTCAAAGAAAATGAACCCATCCTAAGAATCAAGGACCCTAGAAAAGGGTGAAGCCGAAGGTGTTGTTCATCGGGTCCCAACTCTCCTCCGAAGGACAAAGAGGGCAGGATCCCCAAAAAGAAAACCACCCTCCAGTGACTCGGCGGGAGCTCGTTCTTTGTGAAACCAGGGACGAGAAGGACATCGACGAAGGAAATCCCAGACGATCGACGTCTCGATGGTTCTTTGGGAGACCAAATGGTGAGCATTTTGGAGGTGAGCTTAAGCACAAATACCATCGTGGTCATATCGTCTGGCTTTTCTGATCGGACCCCTAAGCTAAAGCAACTCTTGACTGCGAATGAATCGCCAATAAGGGCGAGAGGTGCAACAAATCCGGCCTTGCATGGGGTTGCAAAAAGGAGCAAAAACTGCTCTGTTCTTTGATTTCGATCTTCGTCACATCATGAAGCACGACAGGAGTTGCTTTGTTGTGCTTTGAATCAATCAAATCAAGCAAGCTGGCGGGAAAAAAAGACACATAAGTTGACTCTGTGTGTGTATGGTCAGAAGATGTCTGAGGATCTGCTTCATGTACCAAAGGACCAAAACTGTTGCCAGGTCTAACTC
Source organism: Durusdinium trenchii (assembly GCA_963970005.1). Classification (NCBI taxonomy): domain Eukaryota; class Dinophyceae; order Suessiales; family Symbiodiniaceae; genus Durusdinium; species Durusdinium trenchii. Next base: position 221,161 of record CAXAMN010021407.1, on the reverse strand, counting down.
AAAACAACAGTGAACCAACTTTAGAACCCCTGCAAGATGATGGTCACAATCCGTGCCAAAAAGAATAGTGATGATGGCAACGTTATTTAAAACAAAACAACAAGCATTCCAGCCGAAGAGGCTAGCGATGCGGCCCAACATTGGAGCCCCCAACATTGCGGCCTCCAACCGTGGACGATCGGAATAAGACTCTGTCCCCGTCTTCAAAATGGCTTTACATCTCCACATACATAATATGGGGTTGTTCAAGTTACGTACTCATTAACAATCCCCATTGTCCCTCAACACTCAGCACACCTCCAATCCCTGACGGCAGCCGTCCTCCACTCTTCGCACCAGGGCTAAGTGAGACCCCGCAGCCATCCGTGTCCTCTGTGTCTTCCACGAAGTGTGTCTTCCGTGGAGGGCAGGGCGTCTTCCGCGGAGTGCGCTGCGGACTCGCAGGGCTTGATGGTTTAACCAGGAAGCCGCCGGAAGAGGCACATCCCATAGCAACGGGTCGTCTCGAGAAAAACAAAGCCGGCTCCGGAAATCCAAACTTGGGGGCGACAGTTTGTCCGAATTGGTGAATGGAATTGAGCTTCCAGCTGCGTAGCGAGATGAAAGGGTGTTGCACGGGTGAATGGTTCAGGTTCAGGAGCCTGAACCCTAGTGCGCCGGGTCTGACATGGGGTATCTGCGGTATCCGATGGGACCGAGTCGAGGCAATGTGGTGTTCATGCAAGTCCCCAAAGATGACCGAAGAAGTCCGATTCAATGCATCTTTGGAGATTCCGAAGGAGATAAACATTTTTCATCTGTTTCGGATCATTTTTCTAGATTGGTCCAACAAAAACTAGTGGTGTGGTTCTACAAAAATCACATGTCGGAGGACCATCTCATTGGTGACCCTCTGTTCATATAAGCTCGCGGAAAGCCAAAGGCTGTTGATGGACAGTTGTCTTGCTAATTAAATTGGCCAGCATGTGTCGTGAACATGTAGAATACTCCAATGATTTCAATGGGAGTGCGGCCATGGATGTCTACTGATGTGTTGCAAAGTTGTATGTATTTATCCGTGAAAGCCACAAATCCCGAGTGCACCACAAATTTGAGCCAAGATAGCTGTTATGCCCGCCGACCGCCTATCAGCTGGTTTCTGTCCAAACGACATCCTCTGGAAAAGAGGAACACCAAGCGAAGTCCAACTGGCAACTGAGTGGAAATGAGTCAAAACAACCAGCATCTGCTTGGTGTTTTCTCTCAAAAATAGGAGTCCGTGGCTTCAATCATCCCAAGCAAACTGGTTGACAATAAATGGTCTCAGGTCCCACCACCCGGACATCGTTTGAGTCCAAAGGTCCAAGTTGACCCACCCTGGACAGGAGGCTTTTCTTTGGGCATTCCTACGCAATTGACATCAGCTGTTTCCACCAACCTCTTCACAGGCATCAGCTGTTCCAAACAAGACCTTTTTGGGAGGGAAAGAACACAAAACCTCCCAACACGGGCGGTTCTCCCCAAAGCGGTCGTGCTTTTCATCCGTGTGCAGGTTCTCGTTCAACGTGCCCCACCACACTCGCTTTCGTCTGGTCGAGTCGAGGTCAGGGCTCAAAGCGTCCCCCCCGCGCGGTCGACCGTCGAGATCCGTCCAATCTCCGATGGCCCATTCAGCACCCAACAGGCGCGATATGAGGGATCGGGCGGATCCGGGGGGCGGTGGTTCCAGCGCCCCCCCACATGGCCAAATCGAGAGAGGCTCAAGGGGCGAAACACGTCGAAACATGTCGAAGCCGGTTGTACAGGGTATTTGAGGGTCCAGGTACCCACCTAGTATGGCCCGCAGTATGGCTCGTCCATCTCCGTGGATGAACAAACACTCCGTGGATGACTCGTTCATGGAACGAACTCCGTGAACCAGCTTGGACGAACTGGTCGTTTCACCACACGAGCGAACGCGGGTGGTCGTTTCACCCTCACAGAATCCGCGTTTTGAAACCCGCAAAAACAAGTCGGACCAAAACGTTGTTCGACGTCTGGTGTGGATCCTCGACTATGCCTTTTTCCGAAGATCCTGGACCTTCGCGTGGAGATGTCGACGCACTACTTGTCTGGTGGGGACATGATGCAAACCTTCGTTGTTCTTTGGATCGAAGAGGTCCACCAATTGGAGACCCCGGGAACCGAGACGCTCAGCACGGAGTGAGTCCCAACGCGAGAGGAACCAGGAACCAACGAAGAATTCGAAGCAGGTCGATCCCCAAAGCATCCAATGGGATGTGGAAGATGAAAGAGGATCAATTGGGCGATATGGTGTTTTGAACATGTCCTATTGTGGTCAATGGGGCAGCAAAAATTCCAGTCCCATGGATGGTCTGGGGATGGATTCTCATGTGGGAGATGGATGTTGCTGTTCGCCGAAAACCGCATCAATATCTCATGACATCTCATGACCACTGGGTCACTGGCTGCCCTTACCATCGTGGTCGGACTGGGCTTGGCATTCCTGATGGCAAGTGCTTCGAGGGCAGGGCCCCAGGAGTTCTGATCAACTTCAACCTCTACTCACTAAGCCTGGAGCCTCCGCCTCTCCTCACTACCTCAACAAATAGCTTCTCAGATACCCTTCATGTTCACAAAGAGTGAAACACAGGGACGTCCAGCTACGCAGTGATCCGCCTACCGCCCTGCTTCGCCCTGCTTCAGCCACGAAAGTATGAAGAGGAAACCTAGGATCCTACATCCCATGGCCTACACCGGGTCAGTCAACATTAGCCGCAGAATTCGGACACGAGCCCTGGCCACTTAGAGAGTTCCGGTTTTGTACAAACTGAATGGATCATATGGATCTGAACACCACTTTCACTTTCACTTGCGCACAGAGCAGGAGACGCGCAGCGCCTTCGTTGGTGATTCTGACAGTTAAAGTCGGGATCTGAACACACGTGCAATCAAAGTGGCTTCTGATGGGAAGAAGGATGCTTACGCCTTACGCATCGGCACTCAAAGACCAGAAAGAACGTGCTTCGTCGGCCTCGTAAGACACGAACCAGACATATATGTTTTCTATTATATAGATGTAACTGCTACTGAACCACAGACTATATACTTCTAAGTATATCTTCAAATATGTATTCCTGATGGTTTTTTTGAGGCTGAAGCCCTAGGTGGGTCACTTCACTGTTTCACTCCAACATCCGAACTCCTCCGGGTCAACGGCGAACGACCCGAACGAACGTCATCCCGTCTCCCGTCACCGAGGCCGCGACGGCGGGGAATCGCAAGGCGAAGGCCCTGGTGCCGTCGAGGCTCGGTCGTCGAGTCGAGAGTCGAGACGAGGCCCGGTCGCCACCGCGGTCACGGAGCACGGCGCGCGTGTTCCACGAGCGCGATGAAAGCCATGGTGTGAAGAGGAGTGCAATGGAGTGGTGGTGTGAAGCCTAAGAACGATCCCTTGGTAACGGTCCATCAGTGAATCATTGATGTCCGATGTCCCACCTTTGTTATGTCCAAAGTCACAAACCTACAAACACAGACATACGGGTTTACAAAAGACCTCCGCTACCAATGGGTTCTATTCCATGTGTCTTTTGATCCGGGGTCTAACTGGGGGTGTCCCGGATTTCCTGGATTCACTACCCCACATGATATAAAGATATATAAAGCAGCTTCGCATGCGCAAGTTGCTTCCGGTTTTCCGGGCCTGCAGAAACCGCTGCCTCCTGGCCAAGGACGAGGAGGTGTGTGGGTCAAGTCGTTTTGATCAACGATCAACCGAAACAAAGGGAAGGGCATGGGCATCGGTCCGATGAGCCGGTTGCTCTCCACAACTTGTCTTGACGAAAACAGAATGGCGTTGGGTTTCACAGGTTCTATCACCTCACATGCCGCACACGGAGGGGGTTGAGATGATTTAGAGAGGCAACAATACTGTAGACTGTTGGTGAATAACAGTCCTACATAGTCCTATGATACTATGATATAATAGATCCAACATATATAATTAACAGTCCCACGGAACATATCAAAGGCTGGTAGTCATTCACTAACAGTCCCTGTTAGGCTGAATAACCCCCCTCTTGGATGGTAAAACATGTTTGCCTTCTTTGATTCATCAGCCTGCGAGGCTGCCCAGGGGGGCAGCAGAATGGCTCTGTAACTCGAGGGATTGGTGATCTGTACTTTCATGAGGCTTTCTGGGAGGGCTTGGTGGATGACAAGGGATCGTCATGGCTTGCGCCTGAGATCGGCTCACATGCCAGGCCCTAGAGGAGCCTCCCTCTGACACATGTCTAGGTGGAACATCACCTCACACTGTATAGGAACCTTGTTCCCTTTTGTTTCAAAGGACGTGTCATCACCTTCCAGTTCGTCCTCTGCCCAAAGAAATCTGTGTCTTTTCCGAACCTGTCAGCCGCCAGCGAACCAACCGGCGGACCCACCTTCTGGACTTGACCCTTGGCCTTGGCGCTCTTCGCGGTGAGATGCTCACGTCTGATTCGGCCACGTCTGATTCTCAAGCTGCTTGGAGTGTAGATAGGTCAAACCGGATTGAATTTACAGTACCGTAAGACATGGTGTGCATAATACTGCGTACCAAATACCAGGCGGCAAGGAGGGTCCTTTCTACCGGAAACAAAACACGGACGGAAAAATGCAGGTTCTCGAGCGTCCTGAACAAGAGAGTTCAGATGCATGAATGCTGTAAACCATTATACAAAAAAGGTCTGCTACCTTGGAATGGCCCCTACCTGATCTAAATGTTGCCCTCGCGTGGCTCACAAAAGGTCTGCTCTCTTTGGAATGGCCCCTGCCTGATCTAATTTTTATCTTAAGGTGGCTCACAAAAGGTCTGCTACGTTGGAATGGCACCTTCCTCCTCTAAATTTTTCGGCAGGTGCCTTGCAAAAGGTTTGCTACCTTGGAAGGCTCCTTCCGCAGCTCCTGTAAGGGGACGTGCGTTCGAGTGTTTTTTTCAAGCTGTTGGTTCTTGCAACTGCTCATTTTCCCAACAGCTTTGAAGACCTTTGGATCGGATAGTGTTTTTTTTCGTACCTAAAGTTTCGGAGGCATTTTGCAGTCAAGTCACTTCCACAAGTTCTATTTTCGGCAGCTCACCGACCAATCACACCAAGAACGATAAGTGATCAACGCTGTCTGCAATGCAAAGAGTTCGATCGAGTTTCCTGTAGAGGATGTCTTGCGCCATGTATAGCTGCGTGCTACCATACATGCGTGCAAGCACAGTACAATATGTGCGTGTGAGTAAAACACCATAATACGTGCGACATCCTGGCAAGATGTGGCAGCCAAACGATTTTACGGTTTTGCGCACGCTCGAAACGGACGTTAATATCCCAGCCCAATCTCCTCCCCCCATTTTAGATGCATACATGTGCATCCCACAAGCAGCATGACCATGTCACGGAAACCAAAAAAGCCTATCAAACCCACGGCCCCAGCCACACGGCAGCTGGTCTCAGCAACACTCAAGCCGGCCATCCGTTTTGCGGTAAGAATTGTTCCACCCGGTTGCCGGGAGGTGTTGAGTCAGAGCTTCTTTTAAACACACTCCTTGAAACTGATCATGAATGTGGAAAAGGGTCACCCTTCAAACAGGTGGTGAACACACTCCACCTCCGTGATTAGGTAGTGTAGGTCCCTTTTGGCCAACAGCTCTGAACAAGGATGTTGATGCGAAAATCCTGGGCCTTGGTGCATCTTGGGGTCACCTCGTGGCATCAGCTGGGCCCCACGGCTTTTCCTTTGCCAGCCGGCCTCAGGTTTGCCGGGCACACGCGCCACGGGCGTTCGCGCGTTCGCGCCTTCGGTTTGGACCACCTTGCACCCATGTGGGCATCTACTTGGTACTCAACACTCTCCCCATGTTACCTACATCAGGGAGAAATGGTCATGCAACATAAAACAAAAGTCTGCAAATGGTCATGCTCAGCTTGGCAAGCTAAGGGCTCTCCAAAAGCAAGGTCCCCAGCTGTGGAGGTTGTGCATCGGACTTCTCAAAGTCCTTCCGCGACCCTGGCCACGTCCATGTCACGAAGGGAAGTGATGGGTCAGCTGTTTGACAGTGACGCTCCGGTCGCCAAAAAAGAGAAAAGGAGTGAAAACAGGTACACGGAAAAAGAAAACAAACCCAGCAAAAATTGGAGGACCTATACTATCTATATGTATATATATATACATACCCTAGAAGTCCAAAGACTATATTTTGAGCCACCCTATAAGGACATTCCTATATGTATATATATATACATACCCTATAAGGACATTCCTTTTCGGGCCACCTAAAGACCATTCTCTATAATACTCTTTGACTCCCAGGTTATATATATATTGCATACATATTGGCAGACGCCGTGCCCAAAAAAGACACTCGACCAGCCGTTTCCCGAAACGACCTGCAAGCGTCTTTCTTTTGCTGGGGGCCAGAAGAATAATATACATATATATCTATACAATTAATTATACCATTTTTTACATCGTCTCATATGTTCCAAACAAATTGCCAGACAAATTCTCAAAAATGCTCATGTCCTGGAAACGTGTGGGCGGCCCAAAAAACAAAGAAAACCAGAATCAACCAAACGAGGCGTTCCACCACATCGAAAAATCCAAATGTGGAATTTCTGTGGCAAATCGGACAAATCCAGGTGTCAGTCCATCCACTCCTTGGTCGTCCCAATGCGCCCCCACCTTGGTCGTCCCCCTCCGAAACCCCTTGGTCGTCGTCCACGTCGACCCGGCCTCGCTTGCGGTTTCGCCCCCCACGGCGGCGTGGCTTCCCGGCGAGCTCCTGGCGGCGTCGGTTCGCGCCGATCGCGGCGCCACATCCTTCGCCTTCGGAGAGTTTGGAGGTTCGATCCTTTAATCCCAAGCCTTTTTTCATACTAATCGTCTGGAGAAAAGAACGGTTCTTCTCCTCACCTATATCAAAGGGATATATATATATATACATACACGCTTCCTCTTGGGCTCTTAGGCGCCTTCGAAATGCAGATCTCTTTGAGATGTTCCAAAGGATTCTTTGACCTCACAAGTCACCGAATCCAAGTACCTTCGCACCCCCTCCGGTGACCAAGAGATCTCCTGCCCCTCAGGAACCTCATCCTCCTCTTCCTCCTGTTTCCAGCACCACAGGAAGCAAATCGATCAGGGGGTTGAGATAGAGATAAGGAACAAAGCTGAAGTATTGAACATGTCAAGAACTGGAACATTCAGTTAAATCCTGTTATTCTAATGGTTTATACCTTCCGACTTTGACAAAGCAAGGAAGAGCAGGCCCCAATTTGGGGTCATGGGACATATATGCCGCGGTGCAATAGATGAATACCATCTGTTGGAGAGTGACGGTAGGGCGTTGCAGGCTACAGTCTCTGGCAGGCTTGATTTAGTTTGGCTCCACGTGTCGGTCTACGAGCTCTTCTCAGTGTATATGCAGGGGCTTGAAAGATGCTGAAACCTTTTGAAACCACTTTCGACAACTTGTGCTATATTAATCATATGATTTTGGTTTTTGGGACTGCTTGGGTGACGTTCGCCAATTGCCAAGCCCCGGAACTAGAAACACGTGCCTTTTCTGCGGTTCGGGAGGATGTCCAGAAGACATGCTTCAAGGTTTAGTAGTGCAGGTACTGCTTGCCTTAAATACATGCATCACAAGCATCATGTTTGAACGTCAGGGGTTCTCAGATCCCAAACACTGTTCGCACACCCAGTTTTGGATCATGAAACAAGCGCATATGGACTGCTGGATGGAAGCATCAACCATCCTAGACATATTCCCCCAAGCAAGCTTCTTGGATCCACCAGTTTAGACTGTTTCTACTCAAAGAGTTGCCAAAGCCTATCAAGAACACCTTAGTGCCATGACCTAGCTAGCGAGCGGGTTCCCGGAAACATCGAAAACGCCCAAGCATGTCGACTCGCCTCTTCTCTGCTCACTAAACCCGCCTGGGCGATGGAAACGATGAACGATCTCCGTCCGGCATGAGATCGTTTGGTGGTGAGTCAGTCTTGGGTCGGTCTCTGTATTTCACAATCATACAACTCAGCTAGGCCCTTGCGCTTTTAGTTGAGCGGCTTTGTTTTTGGGCGGGGCCTGCACTCCCTGGAATGATTACGTGGAAGATGGCATGTTTACCTGGAAGTTCGGATGACCATGAAACCCGGTTTGATCAAAACATGGTGGTGAACTCACTCCTGAACTCCATGATTCTTTCCAGGAGTCGCTCGACACCGGCTTCTCGGAGTTGATGAAACATATCTCCAAGTAATGCGTCCATGTCAAGTCCCCATCTTAGGATGTGTCTGCTTTAATCCCGACACCAAGCACCGGACAGTGAAGATACGTGAAGCTTAACTAGGGGCTCAAGCGAAAGAGTCAGGATCCGGTTGGACTGTACTGTGGTGCAGGGACAAACCAACGTGGCTTTCGTCTAATTAGATGTAAAGGAAAGAACACCACCACCACCACCACCACAACAACAACAACAACAACAAGTCACCCGTCTCACAGTGTCATAGACCGTGAGGGATGGATAGGCTTCGACATGTTTCCTCCGTGTTTCCTCCAACAGGGATGTTTCAATGCACATTGCGCATCCCTTGCCAAGAAACTGACTGCTTAGAGGAATGAAATGAAGGAATAGACCCGACCGATATACAGTAAGCGTAATCCTTGGTCGGGGGCGAGGACTCCCCAAAATTCCCCACAAGTCGTACTGGGACGAAAAGATGCATGTCAAAAGCAAATTCGAAAAGCCCTTCATTCTGGTTATCTTCCATCTTTATTGTTCCAAGTTCTGGGGGTGGAAGCTCTTGACTGGGTCTTTTGGCAATTGAACCACCCCCACAGATCCCCACAGCGCAACAAGTTCCGGGGTCTTCCAAGTTCTCCAGTCTGGTCCAGTCCGCCCAAACAACGACCCCTCTGGCACAAACAAAACCCCTCTTTTGGGTCCAAACCAATAACTGGTGCTTCGGTTTCGGAATGAGGAGTTGCTTCGCACGAGTTCCTCGCACCAGTCAGGCCAAGCCCGGCCCCATCCCTCCGCCTGCTGCGGGCGCAGCGGCACCGGCGTCGTCGCCTCACCCCAAACGCCGCCACCGGCGAACGACTCGGCGGAGCGTGGAGCGAGGAAGGTGAGGCGAAACGAAAGGATTTGGTTCGTGCTTTTCTGCCCCAAATGGACCATGCGGCCAGGATGTTGCTGCCAAAATGTGTTCGATGCCTCCACGATGGGGGATGGTGATGGGGGGCTGCCGGAGTGGCTTTTGAATCACTTTCTCCCGTGAGTGGATCATGGTCACCCCAGGGTACCACTGTCCTCCAAACTCGGAACTGCTGTTGGCCCTCGCCCCCCCAACCCGATCCACCTGCGAAGGCTTTTCTCCGTTCCGCTGTGGGTGCGAAGGTCCACCGACGCGCGCGCGGCGTTGCGGCCAGGCCCTGCCGCGGTCGGCGCGAAAAGCGAGGTCCCGGCAGGGCTCTGATGCCAATCCGACTGGTCGAACGATGGCCGCACAGATCCACCAAGTTAGATTCGGGTCCCGTGAACGCGAACGAAGGGAAAGAGATGTGGAGAAGAAGAGACACCATAGGATCAGGGATCCAAGCGTGCAGCTGCAGCTGCTGATTTGGCCTTGTCTTGGCCATTCGACCGATCGTGTCATGGGTTCTTCAACCAAATGGCCCTTTAATGATGACTGCTCCCCGTAGCCATTGCCCATCTGCTCACGTTCTGGTTATAGACCAATTCGATTGTCAGAATGTCATTTGGTTGATCATTAAGTGCATTACCACTCCCTTGGCAAGCAAGGTGGATATTTTTCGGGGTCTGTGCATAGACCGGTCTGAGACGTGAATCACGTGAAGTTGATGCACCATTCTGATCCACAAAGGAGGCCGGGCATTCTGCAGGTCTCCAGGTCTCCCGTCTAACTGACCCATGGACGATCCCATGGACCCGGGTCTGAGACGATCTCCCTGAGAATGGACCCGTGGTGGTTTCGACCATTATCCTTCACAAGCTATATTGGTTTTGAGCTTTCATGCGGTCCTCTGCAGGGGAGTATGAATTACCAGTTGACAGGGTCACAGGCTAACTTCTTGTTCCTGCTCCTGCTCCTGCTCCTCCTCTTCCTCCTCCTCCTAATTACTCCTTCTTCTCTGCTTCCTCTTCCTCTTGTTCCTACTCTTCTCCTTGTGACATGGGGCCATGCGGTCGGAGATGCCAAACGCCCCCCGACAGAGAGGTCTGGCAGGGGCGTGGGCCCCACAAACGCACAGTGACCTCCCATCGTTCAATGCACAAATGGCATACAAGGGCGGGCTGCGAGCGCTCTCGAGCTTCTCGAGTTGCTCAACTTCAAAGGATTGAAAGCTAGCAACCCTCTGGTGGTCTGGGAAACCGGTGCCCCTACAGCCACAAGTCTCCACAATCTGATGTTTGAGCATGGGAGTATAGAGCACCTCTAGTGCTGGCATGTATATGTGGGTGCTTAGTTTATATATATATACCTGGACCTTCAAGGGGTGTCCAATGGAGGTCCCTTAGTGGTGTAGGGGCTTCCATTGGTGACCCCTTTGAAGGTGCTGGTATGCAATTGATACACACGCCATTCTCCATTCGCAAGCAACTAAGGTCGTTCTTTGTTGCAGTTGGTGAGTGAACACTTGGGCCACACCAGCTTTGCACAAATCATCGAAAAACCTGTTCAAAAACAAGCTGGACCACCTCAAATGCAGATCACACATACCACCAGACGGGTTGGAGAAAGACCTAGAAAGACACCATCCGGCTGCTGTCGGGTGGTCATTTTGTAGAATTTAACGGGCCAACTTGCAAGCCGCAGCTTGAGGTCTGCCTATATTTGCGGGGAATGAGTTGTTGACTGGACATCACGAATAGTCGACAACAAATAAATATGCTTAAGAAAAGCGTATAATTACTATACCAGTTAGAAAACTCTGTTGATATACTGATATACTACATATAATACTTGAGAACCGTCTGGCCCTGCAGTTGACAACTTATGGCTGGAATGTTGCAACCCAGAAAAGGAATGACTTCACCTCAAAGAACAGGGTTCCTTCACAGCTGACCCCAGCGCTTCGTCTTGTCTTGCGGCCAAAAAGTTGCAGCTCCGCACAGCAAAGCCAGTCACATGACCTGGTCACTGATCAAAACTGCCTGCGCCCTCCAGGCGCTTCCAAGTCAGCACCTGACGAGGTCAAGGAGATCAAATGTTGCTCCGTTCGTAGCGAGGCCTCCGTCGCCCCGAACGTAGCGTCCGGACCTTTTTGCATGCTGAGAACACAAAGCAAGAAGGGTGGGGTGGCAAATATGAATCTGGCGCGAACAGGCTGAACCCCCACAAGGGTCAACTCAGATACTTAACATCAGGTTCGATGACTTCAACCTGACTTCACCCTTTTCTGGAGTGGACTCCAAACCCTCACATCATAAAGGCTGCCCATGTCTTCCCTAAGCTTCAAACCGAACATCTCTTTCCACAGCTGACATACTCTCCATAAGCTTCTCGACTTGTTCCGTGGTCACACATCATCTCTCCATTGGAAAATCTCATCACCTCCCCCTACCAGGCTCACCCCCAGCCTCTGGTTTCAGCTTTCGTGCTACCCTCCACAACCGGCCATCAGGGCAGTGCAGAGACGTGATGATTTCGTCCCCTCATCGGCGGCGCGCCGCGCTGCGGCTCGGCCTGCGCCACCTGGGCGTCGCGAGGGGGGACGTCTGGGGCGAGCATGGTCGCGTCACCGATCGGAGACTTGAAATGAAGAGAAAAAGAAACTAGAATCAGTTCAGCATGAACTCAACATGCAACATGATTGAACATGTTGATGACGCATGAGGACGCATGATGACTGTGTTCAAGGCTTTAGCATGTCTTGCATCATGTTTGTCTTGTGGAGTTCCGATCAAGTGGCACCGTTCGATGAAATGATGATAGATGCTGCAGCCCCTAGGCCTTCAGCCTTCCTCCGACCTTCCGGCTGCTTCTCCCCAAGGAGACCGTCCAGCCAGGCACGCCAGCCGGGCACCGCCCACCCGGCACGCGTTTCAGGATCCCCCAACTCTTCCCACCCACCCGCAGCTATCCGCAGCTCGCCGCAGCTCGCCGCGCCTGTTGGTAGAGCTGCCAGTTCTCCACCACCAACTCCATCGCTCCACTGCTTCGATGGCCTCCTGAAGCGAACAGACAGACGTCGGTGACGGACGTCGGACGTCCGAGAAGGGCGTATGGCTTGGAGGTTTTGGAGGATGGAGGAGGGGCCCTTCTAATTCGCAAATCTTCAGTTCCAAGACTTCTCGACTGGTGGGCCGCTCAGTTATTGCTCGCCCCTAACAGAGGTGGGGAAGGAGGGGCTGCTGAGAACCCCGCCAGCATAGAATGCTGCCAAGCCTTGAGGATTTTGGAAGCGAAACCCTCTGGTGGTAGCCCATCCACCCAAAAGCCTTAGGCCTTGGCAGCTCAACCCATTCCTAGACCTCAATCCCTGCACCAACCCCTCCAGGCACGTCCCACCGTCGTCCCCTCCTGGGACTTTATTCACCTCGGCAAACTTCTTGAGGATTGGCTGCAAGGCTGGGTATTTGGACCGTGGCATCGAAGGAAACAGGTGATGCTCCAACTGGTATTGCCTCGGTGTTTTTCTGCCACGGAGCCACGGAGCCAACGGATTCCGCGGACGCTCCAACCGCCACGGTTCTTCGTGCGCTGACTGACGGTGCATTCTGGGGTGTTTGAAGAGAGGTTTAGAACGCTCAGCTGGCCTTGTGCAAGCGCAAGTCTTACAGTAAGAATTGCACCTAAGCGGCTGCTTGACTGTTTGGATTCCTTTCTGGTGGGGAAAACAACCACGGAATCAGGAAGCCTCCAGTTCATCGCAGAGGTTGAGACTTTGAACATTGCGTTGGTCCCTTCACCCCATTGCCATCGTTTGTGCATGTGGAATGTGGAGATATAAAAAAAGAATCCGCCCACAGAAAGCAGCATTGCTTCTTCAGCATTCTTCAGCCAAGGCTTCCTGGAGTGGTGGCCTCGTGTTTTGGCTCTTGCTTTGAATGTCATTGGAGCTCTTGCTTGAGGAACCAGAATACTCCCCAATGACCACTGTGTTCCTGACCAGTTCAGCCGCTACGCTGCATCACATTGCTCCGGAGCCCACCCCTCCAGCCCGAGCTGGCCCGCCCTCATCCAAGCGGCATGCCTCCCCAGAGCCACTTGCCGAAGGGGTTCCGCACGGTGGCATCTCGAGTGCTACGGAACTGGTTGTCCACGAAGTCCGGGTTGAAGTCCTCGAACCTGAAACAACGGCGAAAGAGCGGTAGCGGGCGGTAGCACCACGTCGCGCGCCCGGTTACTGGTTGGCAGCCCATGGTCCGGGTGATGCGGCCGGAATTGCGGCTGGCTGGGGTGGGTGGGTGGGTGGGTGGGTGGGTGGGTGGGTTGGCGAAGTTGACGAGTTAACTGGCATTTGGGTACTCCAAAAGAAATTCTTTGCAACACTTCGGAGCTTTCAGGAAAGCCGTTGGAGGATGCAAGAACTTCTCTCATAGATTCTGTAGATTCTAGATCTATCTCACAAAGCTTTACTTGAATGGGGGTTCAAAGACTTAAACTGACTCCTGATGTCCCTTTCCGCGCTGCGGCCGAGAAGCATTTCTTCTGATTGGTGAGTGGCTGTGGTGATGATGGCAGTGATCAAGCCCGACAATAAGATGTACGCCGGAATAATGTGCCAAGGAATCAATGCAAAGACCTCAGTCAACTTTAAGCAGAAGGCTGTGACAGGCTGTGGGTCAAAACCTGGGAGCTCCAAATTCTGGCCATTCTATTCCAGTGCCAAGACCTACAGCCATGTATGTTAGGTCATCCGTCTCGTCCGTGACACCGTGAAACCCTGGTCGTCCGTGGACCCTGGTCGGATCTGCGTGGATCTGCGGTGCTCATGCACAGCCGAGTGTCTAATATGGACCAACACGGTCAGAACGGGGGAAGACTCTGGGAAGACTCTGGGTCCTCATGAAGACCGGCGACTTGTTTATTTAGACAGACAGCCCAAGACATGTGTCATGATTTTTGTCATGAAGACAGGCTCATGATTTCATACCTGGTAGTCCAGTTTCAGGTGACCCAGACTGGATGCTGCTGGACGTCGAGTCCTTTCGGCCCTTGGCAGACCTGCTACAGTTCGGCCAACCTGTTGAGACACGCAGAACGAGTCGACCGGCGCGGTTGACCAACTCGTGCTTGATGGAAGAGTTCTGGAACGAAGCTCTTTGGGAGAAGCTGTTTGGGGCGCCCACATGGGGCTACTGACTTGATGGGCTTGATGTTCCTGTATCAGTAGCCCCACTAAGACAGCTGAAGAGTTCTGGTTGTATTTTGAATGATTTTGACACTTCGTATGTTGGATGTCCCCTTCCACGTGCCCTACCCGGTGAACGTGATCAGATCCCCTGGCAGCACCACGAACTCTCGCCGCTTTCAGCGATCTATCTCGACGGCTTTTTCGTTCGGACTCCACGCCAGATGCGTTTTTGGAGGTCGGCAACACCTGGACTGTCTAATCCTTCAAAAGCTCTGCCTTTTCATCGATAAAACCAGGCAGACATTGTGCATAGTTGGAAGGTCTAGGTTTGTGCCTTTGACACATCCCCAGATTGATCCATATGTCATCATATGTCATTCTGTTTGACAATCACAAGGGAGAATCATGGTGTCTACAGTATGATTCCCGGAGGGAGGTGCTGTCAACTCTCTCTCTAGCTCTATACCTTCTATACCTTCACACCGGTGCAAATTTCAATATGACACCCCGGACACCCCCCAACTGTCCTTCTTCCAAGGGGGGTCGTTGCCTGGGAGGTCTCCCTACTTTAATGCACCATGGTGTTTGCATGTGCCAAGGACACACCGGTGACGGACTTGCTCTGCCCGTGGGCGGCCATGTCAAGGCACCAAAGACCAGTGGGCGGCCAGCAGTACCGTTTCAGTGACTGCGCCCTTCCGTGGCTTCTTCTTTCTCCTCAGTTGCAGACGGATGGTCTGGTGCCCCACATGGTCTGCATGGCTCTCATTCTGCTTTTATAAACCATCATGAAGCCCAACACACATGGAGAAAAGTGCATTTTGTCATTATCAACCAAGCACATGGTTGTCAACCAACTGGAGAGTATGTCATCATCTATCCTTTTCACCGTTAGGTAGTGCGCGAATCACTCCAGCCAGGAAATCCCACTTCTGAGAGTGCTGCCTGTGTGGGCGTTTAACAAGTACACATGAGGTGTTCGAATCAATTGCAGTGTGAGGTTTAAAGCATCAGAAAGTGTAAAAACAATAGAACCTCCACATAGGAGGAGAAGGAGGAGACTGAGTCGGGATGCCGACGGAAAAACAAATAATACACAAAAATGTGGGGAGACCTCTTGACCTCTTTTCGGAGCTATGAATGGACACCCGGAATCCGTGCTGCTGGGAGTTGATGTTTGAAGTCCCAAAAGCCCTCTTGTGACTCGGTGTGGGTGACTCAAAATCCCAGGCGCAATTCCTTCCATAGAACTTTGATGGAATCCATTCGCCAAATCACGAACCTGAGCAGACATCTTTCGTTGCAGTTCTTTTAAAGAGGCCTTGGGCCTTGGGGAAAATGGATGAAAGAAAACAATTGCATATAACTAAGAAGACAGTCAAAGCTGCAGTAGTTAGGCTCTTGACTACTTGGCTGAAGTGCTATAACTGCCACTCTACTGGCTTTTTCAGGTTTTTCAGGTTTTTCAAATCTGGCATCAAGCAGTACGCCCTGCGTTAGACGTTCTTTCTACCGCCCTCCGTCTGACCCCACCAAGTCACAGCATCGAAAATGAGAGAGGCACCTCATTACGGCTCGACCGAGGCTCCCATGGACGCCTCTTCCGTTCCGGGACGACGTAACGACCCGACATCGCCCGCGGGGTCGTCGCCACGTCGGCACGGACTGCAGATGAAGCCGAAGTTGGTCCAGAAAAGTCCAGAACACTCTAGAACTATGAATTATATATAATATATGTATATATATATATAATATATATAATCTTCTCGGACTCCCAGGGTTCATGTGTAACACGTCCTCCACTCGGAGATGTGCAATATCAAAGGCCGGTGCTTGGACATGATCTCCCAAAGGAAAAGCAGTGTGCCGATGGGCACAGTAAAGCTTTTGGTTACGGTGCTAGATATACTATCTTGTGGAAAGGTGTAACAACAACATAAGACTTAAGAATTCAGCGTGCTTCGAAGTGGCTCACTGCAAACTCAGACTCTTCCCTAAACCGCAGGTTACCTCTGGTTCTTGAGCATGTTCTTCTGCCAGAGGCGCTGTCAAGTGCTGTATCCGCCGGTGCCATGAATCATTCTTTGGATCCGGTGCACGGACGAAAAGCACGGGATCTGTGGCGATATCCTGGCGAGTAGACTGAAACAGTGCAGGAAAGTCGTTTTCAAGGGCAATCATGAGCAGAGTCATGAGATGTCATCATCTTCCCAACCAGTCATCGAAATCACAGGCATGTCTTGCAGAGGTGCATATGTTCAATGTGTGATCATGTGTGTATGATCCGGTGATCTTGCAACGCAACAGAACCTGTGGTGCTGCACAAACAAACCTGCGACACTTGCAGCATCTTGCGGCTTTAACGCGCACAAAGCTATGAAAAGGACCTCATCCACACCAATCTCGTTGGTCAGGGCATGGTGCCTGGGACGAAGAGGACGAAGTGTGGCAGTCCGAGGAGTGCAGTGTGAAGTGGCTCTTGCAGGTCACACCGCTAGCAGATGCATTCGAGGAGTAGGCTTGGTAAAGTCAAGTGAGTAGACGAATCCTAGCAAGAAATATATGCAGTAGTACCTGCTCAGAGACCCCAAGGTGCATGTGTGTGTGCCACACTCTGCTTCCAAGAGTTTTAATATGCAGGGGGACGGGTCACCACCGATACTGCCCGTCCAACGAAGAGGGTATCGGTTGGTGCTGAAGCAGTGGAGGACGCTCCACTGTGTACCTGCATCAAACGCATTGACTCCACTGGTTTCCCTTGCCGCTGTTGGTTTGTTTCCATGGTGGTTCTTCGCATGATATCCCCCAAAACAGGTTTCCTTGCACGGCGTGAATTCAGTCTGCTAAGTAATCACTCGGACTTTTTGCCTCTCGGTTCACTCTTTCCTTTCCTAGGTCTGCTAAGTGTTCAGGAACTAGTGTTCTGCAGGCACGCGTAACCTTCTGTTAAACAATACTGTTTTGCGGACTCTTCCACCTTTCGGTTCCATCGCCATTTTCGACCTGGGAACTGAGCTAACTGAAAACCAATGTCAGAGTGTGTGCCGCTCTGCCGTCCCACTTGGGTGCAGGGTGTGATCTCCCGCAAGGGAGCGCTGTTCTCATTCCGGATTACCGTGTAACTGATTCAGCGGATTTTCTGCATGCGTTGGATTCTCTAATTAACTGATTTTGTCTCACCACTGGATTCCCAAAATTCCACGCCGGGCATACGGAATTCCGTCCGTTTTTGAGCTCGTTTTGAGTTTGACATGTCCATTTTGTTGCCAACTGGACTCTGATCGTTTGGGTTCCCACACCCCCCCCCCCCGCCGAGTTCTACTCCCTACCTAATTAGGGTAACAGAGGGAAATGGTACTCGACACACTTGTGTGTCGGTGCCTTTCCCTATGTTGTCCCTGTTCTAGTCTACTCTACCCGGGCGGTTTAAGACTAGAGTCCCGCTCCCTAACTATTGCACCTAATTAGTTTCCGCTAAGTAGTCAGTAACTCTAGAGTGCTAAGTATTCAGACACACACATGTGCACACACATGGATCCCCCCCGCATTCTTTCTTGCGCTTTTCGTCGTTTCTTGGGCGTTCTTTCAGGCTTTTTAGGTGGTTCTTGAGGTTCGTTTCCCTGCCCCAGTCAAGGGCTAAGTACACCTTTTGCTACACCTATCTTTTTCTCCTGCCCTTTTAGCGCTGCTCTTTCTGTCTTTCTTTCTTTCGCTTCTAAGGCTTTTTAGGTGCCTATTTAGGTTTTTTCGCCGGAGCGCCGCAAAGCGGCTGTGTGTGCATGTGTGTGTGCCACACTCTGCTTCCAAGAGTTTTAATATGCAGGGGGACGGGTCACCACCGATACTGCCCGTCCAACGAAGAGGGTATCGGTTGGTGCTGAAGCAGTGGAGGACGCTCCACTGTGTACCTGCATCAAACGCAATGACTCCACTGGTTTCCCTTGCCGCTGTTGGTTTGTTTCCATGGTGATTCTTCGCATGATATCCCCCAAAACAGGTTTCCTTGCACGGCGTGAATTCAGTCTGCTAAGTAATCAGTAACTAGTTTTCTGCAGTCACGCGTCAACCTTTGTTAAAACACCTTCAAGTACTCGGACTTTTTGCCTTTCGGTTCACTCTTTCCTTTCCTAGGTCTGCTAAGTATTCAGGAACTAGTGTTCTGCAGTCACGCGTAACCTTTCTGTTAAACAATACTACTTTGCGGACTCTTCCACCTTTCGGTTCCATCGCCATTTTCGACCTGGGAACTGAGCGAACTGAATTTCAATGTCAGAGTGTGTGCCATTGGATGTTGAAGGGTGAATTGGTGTCCAAATTTAGATTCCCGTCATCCGTTTGGTTTCATCCCGACGGTTTCATCCTCCAATTTTCGATGGTTTCATGTGTCCGAACACTTCCTCGGAAGGATCACCGTCAGCAAATCGGTGCCACCGGGATACCCTCCGCGATATACTCAAGGGTCCATCTTCTCTATACAACGGGTACACATACCATTGAATTGGGATTAAAAATCAAAACAGGCGGGTAAACCTCAGAAGCTTATATAGATACACCTTGAAAAACATGCCCTAGGGCCACAACTACCTCCTGCAAAGATGGTTGGGGTGGGTTTGGGGGCCTAACCACCTTCTGAGAATATGGTTGGAGACGTAGGGATGATTCACTTCACCATGGCATAAGCGGCATAAGTGGATACGTTACACGATCGCTTCCCTTCTTCATCGCTTCCTCCGTCAGCTTCAGCTGCAGCCCACGGCGCTTGTTGTGCTTGTCTGACCACCATAGGGGCGACATGCCTGCACAAAGGGGCCCCATAAAGCCTCAGGTGACGTTCTGGTCAGTTGCCCCGTGGTCCGGTCCGACAGATCCCCACGGAGGTGAAGTAAGTCATCGAGAACGTGAAGCGGAATGAGTGATTCCTCCCTCAACGGGAACGCTGGTTCTTCACCGAAAGTAGGACTGGAACGCTGGGGAATTCCCAAACAAGAGGAAAATCATCACGGGTCCCCCTTTTGATCCCTGCACCCCGGAGACGATCCTCGAGACCCATAGTCGTTCTCGAAATGCGCGACCGGTGTAAGGGGACGGACTCAGGGGACGGACGTGCTGGCTGTTCATACGATATATCCATGTGAATCCATATGATTCTCATTCCTACCATTGATGGCTTGATATGGAATGATATGGAGATAATGATATATCATATGTATTACAAATGGCCTACAAGAGGATTCTCATTCCTACAAATGGCCTACATATGGCCTCTATATCCTACCAATCCGACAGAATCCGGAGGCATCCAGGCAGCGCATCTTCTCTGCGAAGGAATCGACGCCATGGATGTAATCGTGGGCCAGCCAGCCAGCCTGGACTGCCGTTGGTGGCTTTCCGGTGTTCAACGAAAACGAGCAATTCGACGTATTACGAGTCTACCGTGGGGTGGCACAATCATCCCAGACGTAGAGGTGGCAAATAAACATCTCTGAAACCATCACACACAAAACTGGTCTTTCAAGGCTTTCGGATCCTCTGTAGCGTTACGTTGGGAGTCACCTTTCATGTCTGTTTCGGAATGTCTCTGCCTTATGTGAGTGTGTGCGGGTCAGCATTGTGAATCATATCCTCTTGGAAGTCTTTGAGAAGAACCCACTGTGGAATATGCCAGTGTCAACGTCCAACTGCCCCACCTACGCCGCTGGGCCTGTGGAAACACGGTGTCCACGCCGTCGCTCCCAAGACGGACAGTCGTACAGACGTGCGAGCCGGTGCTCCTGCGTGTTGGCGAGGGCCAACAAGACAACACCAAGCAGGGCGAGCCAATGACCACTGCGTGCACACACCACACCTGGGACCGACGATGAAGGTCACATCGACCAGCGATGTTCTGGAAAACCGACAAATCGGGGTGGTGTCCAACTGAATTAAAAAATAAGAGTCAGTGGGCTCAATCTTCTCAAGTATAGATAGTATAGAGTCTAAAGGTTGAAAATGCAAATATCCGAAAACACCACCATTTAGGTTCTGTACCTCAAAAGGCTGCCAATCGGACTGAGAACAATTGTCAATCCTGGAAGCACGAGAACCTCTGTCTGCACATCCTATCTTCAAGTCCAAGAAAGGTTCCTGGTGTAAGGTCGGCACCAAGCGCTGTGACCGAGGCCCAGATGAACCATTGACGGCCCTGGCCCGAAAAAAACAGCAGGTTGGTGCAGAGTGGACGGTGACAGGTCAGGGATCACAGGAGCATCAACCGCTGATGGCAGTATTACTGGAAAATCTCTAAGTTAGGACCATCTTTGCTCAAGGTTTCATGGAAACAAAATGGATCAATCAATTCATTCGTGTCACTCATGGAAACAAAATGCATCATGTCACTTCGCACCGTTCGACCCTTCTTCACACACGTTTCACACCCACCACTCGGTTCACACGGTTCACCCCGAACACGCTCCCGGTGCCGAAACGGTCTCACGGTTCACGGCGGACGTGCCTCAAGGACCAGGTCTCGTTTCCACCAGCCTTCCTCTTCCAACTTCGTCCTGGCACGTGGAGAGAGACGTGGCGTTTTCAAACGACGTGAAGGCAGAGGCCAGTGTGAAGGCAGAGAGGTTGAAAGACCTTATTGATGGGACCCAATAGTGGTACCATATGAGATGGGATATATAGAATTACTATAAGCTATATAAGGCTTCTTCAACCTCTCTAGGCAGGTGTCTCATCATGGCAAGTCTTCAAGTGGGTCTTGCACGCGCGAGCCGCGCGGTGTTGGAGCTTCCAGACACGGCCGACAGAGTTGGGCAAACAGGAGCCGAGACAGGCCAGCGTCAAAAGACGTGGCTCACGTTCAACAGGTTACGGTTAGCGGTTGTATTTGCAGTTTTGAAGCACTGAAGCCCACAAACAAGCACCCGCAAAAAGATGAAGCGACTGGACCTCTGCTCCGTTGTTTCCGTCAGCTTCGTTGTTCCCGAAAAGTTCCTACAGAGCATTGTTGCATGATCGCTTGAATATGAATTGAAACCAAAAGTGCAAAGTTTTCCCAGTTGTCAGCGTGATGTTGCAGAACATGTCAGCGTGATGTTGCACAGCCTATGTCATATCTGTTTAAGCTTAAAGTCGTAAACACTAACGCATTCTGAAGGGACCCATTTCAGATATGAGATACTGAGACTGGATGACTGAATCTAAAGGAAGAAGACAATGATTTTTTGTATGCTGAAGAAATCAGCTGCTGGCTCAGTTGTGGATAGCGGTCTGACCGCACCCTCCTGAGAACCACAGGTTGTGAAACAGGTCTGCAAACATGCAAGTCAACCAGGCCGACAGTGACAAAAAGTTAACACAAGTTATATGCATGCTTTTACAAAAAGTTAGGGGAAACAGTGCAATAAGAGTAGAAAACAAAAACTTGGGAGATGGGAAACGTAACCATATAAGAACACCATTCCTAATGGACTTAGTGAGTTTTATGTTTACTTTCCAAACAAGTACGTAGTCTAAGATTTCAGTAAGTTGTTCAACTTCACTTCCGTTCGGACACTCGTTCAGCCTAGAGGATCCGTCTATCTCTTCCCGCCCTTCCGCACGGAACTCGTGTCTTTCTTCGTTCGCCCGCCTGAGCTTTCGAAAGCTTCGCGTCAGCGGGGTCACCGGAGCACAGTTCGCCTGACTCAGCGGAGAACCATCGGAGCATCGAGAGATGATCCGATGGTCCGATCCAGTCGGATCTCGAGAGCATCTCCGCGCCCCGAACGATGCTGCGCTGCGGCGTCATCGTTGCGGAAGACTGGAGAAGACAAGTGAAAGGTGTAAAGGCGAACGATGCTGCGCTCGTTCGGGTGAACTGGCGAGCTCTTGTTACTAGCTCCAAGTGACCCGGCTCCCTGTTTTTCATGGGGAAGAACTGGATACCCCTCACAGCTCCTGAGCCCAGCCCTCCCTCCCTGAGCAAAAGCCAGCCAGGGGGGAGGTTGTGCTTCAAAAGCCAAACGAAAAGCGAACTTGTGGCCCAAACATCAAAGAATCATTGGCAGCCACCATCTACCAAAAAGCCTACCACCTGCCTCGTCCTTGTTGCCCAACACTGAAAAACCACCAGCTGAGCAATTTAAAGCATAACACACCCCAACATCCTTGCGTTTTCGAGGAGAAAACACACCCAAAAAGCCAAAAACGCCTCCAGCTCCTTCGGATTCTTCGACTTGGGCATGCGCTTCATCATCTCACGGCCTGAAAAGGACGTCGGCACTGTGACGGCGCGACGGCGTAACAAACCCTTCGGAAAGAAAGAGCTCGGCATGGGCTCATTGACTCCCTAGCCGACGGGTGTTGGGCAAAAAAGAACAGATGTTTGAGCCAAGGGAAACTACACTTGGATGTACACTCCCTCACGAAAAGGAACATGGAGAACAAAAAACACAAAGAGGACCTTGTTGTTTTTTCCAAGTGGGGCCTCGAAGGGAATGAGATCTATATACATTATATACGTACCAAAAAATATATACCTTGAACACATAGAGATCATGATTTGAACGGTTGGTACAGTATTTTGATGTATTTTGGGTCACTCAGGTTGTAGGTAGGGCAGCTTCTGGCAATGTGCTGCTGAAAACAGCCGTTAGGAAGAGATAGTTCTTCTGGTTGGAGGGGTTCATCTGACGTGCGTGCTAGGGTACCCAAGATTTTGACCATCATTCACATGATGTCCAAAACCGCGAGCACGTGAAAGAGATTGAAGAAAAGCGCCAGGATGAATGATGTGGAAACTCAAAGAACAACTTCCCAACTTCTCCCAACCTCCAATGATCTGATGTGATTCAATCGTTCTTTCAAGAAACTTCCTATGACTCCCTTTGGCGTGTATCTTTCACATGGGTGACCTCCCAATGACTCACCACTGACCCCACCATCTTTTCTTTCTTTCTTTCTTTCTATTCGCGCACGGTGTCCGTAGACTCAGCGCCTTGCTGACATGAATTCTTAATTAAAGCGGATTGAAGTCTGGCCCTTCTTTACAATATTTATCCACCTCCGTGATGTGCATGGCCTTAAGCCAGCGTACATCTTCAGGTGGTGGGCCTGACCTATATGTTGCACCTGTCATCCATCGATCAAACATCTTGGCCAAGAAACAACAAAAGTCCCTCGGGTATTCTTTGAGCGAGCTGGTGGCCCACCCACGACCCTCCAATCCGATCGATGAAGCTTTGGGGCAACTGGATGTTCTACTCGCCTTCTCTAAAGCCGAAGTTGTTTCAGCTGAAAGTCCGGCTACAAGTAGATTTGTCGGTTTGGCACTTTTAGCGCCAAAGTGCCCTTGCATGACTCTCAGATGATGGAAGAGTTCCGCTTGCCCTAACCATTGCATCAGAGTTGTGCCCCAGACACTTGGCGCCTCTTTGTGTGGGGTTCGAAGTTCGTGGGGGTCCAACGGGTGCTCGAGCACTGCAAAGCCCCCACTAATGGCGACTTCCAGCATGACGAGAATAGCAAATCCCATGAGCTGGTTGCCAATCTCCACCTGTTGGCCTTCCCGGAAGCTAATATCAATCAGTCCCCAGGGGTGCGAACGTGTTCGAAGCGGCCTCGGTGGCTTGTGATGCCCTGGTACAGCTTCAAACCGAGCAACTGACCACGTTTCGCAAGGAGGTCCTGCAAAGGCTGCCGCAATGGCACCTGCACGAATCACCTGAAGTATTGCTTCCTGCTGTGCACGATTTGTGAGGTCGCCATGCTTGGCTGAAACCATCACATCCAGCGAGATTACGAACATATTGGTGCCTTCTGGAAGACACAACGCTTCTAATGCTTCTTGCAGATCTCCCGATCTCCGTCGACCGCTGAACAGATGCAGAACGTAGATTTCGTGACAAAAGAAGCTAGTTCGTGGACTCACTGGCTTGATCGTGACCCGCCCCCTCTCCTCCTCAGTGGTGAGGAGTTCTGGCTGGGGTTCCGTTGGCTCTTTCTCAAGCAAGAGCTCTTTGATAAATCGAATTGCCTGCTTGAAAGCATTTCTGATATCCTCCTGACTTGGTTTATCGAATTCAAAAGCCATCTCTTCGAGAACAGCTAGCATATCTTGCACAGGCATCACCCTAGTTACCTCAGCAACGAAGGCATTAGCCAGCTCGGTCACAAAATGCTCATCCCATTCGGGAGGAGCAAATTCCTGGAGAGTTCGGTTCAGATCAGTCCGCAATCTCATTTTATCTCTCTGAATCAACTCGGGTGCACAAACCTCCGTTTCCCCGGTACGTACCCATGGCATCTGGGGATGCCGATGCTTCAAGTCAGTCTCTTGGTCCGGGAGGGTATTTCTGTTTTTCCAGAAATATGTACAACACACTTGGCTATATCTCAAATGATGTTTGAGGGACAAGGTGTTGGCATATTGTTTGGCGCAGCACCAACATGTAGTTCCCTTGACAGCCTCTCCTTCCATAGTGCGATATGCATGTACTATATTTGCATGTAAAAACCAGGTATTCTTTTTTTCGAATCCTTTCTTGCACACCAAACAGTAGTGCCGCCATCCTCCTTGTGTTCGAGGGTTGTGGGTGTCTTGTGAAGCCTTTGTGGCTCCAAGGATTCGACGATGAAAGTCCGCCACCTGGTATTCACGCAACCGATACAGACGCCATCGCTCAGAGGCTCTTTTGACAATTGCCTTCCAACTAGGGCCCCCTGCGATACAGATGTCGCGGCAAGCCACTTCAGCCTCTAGTCCAAGAAAACCTTTCTCCCTTTTGAGTGCTTTTTGCACCCATCGGATTGCTTCCTGGTACATCCGAACTGATTCCTTGTCAAGATGGACAACAGACCACACTGGATCTGGTGCATGGTGCAACATAGTAATGTAGTGCCTGGCTCTGGCAGCTTGTAATGCGTCTTCCGGATCAGGGCAATTCAGGAGTTGGCAAATCGCACCTTTGGAGGTTAATTTCCGGTCTTTCGGCAAACAGAGTCTCCACAAATTCCAGTATGATGTGACGTACTTCTTGTTGTCTGCGGCGTTCAGCGCGGGCCAAGCACCAATTCCCCACGAAAACACCGACATCACCAAAGTTCGGAACAGTTGGACTTTAATAGTCATGGAAATGTAAGCCGGTCGGAAAATGGTCTTGGCTGCTCTCCAATATGCTTGTTTCGCCTTGGCATATCGAACAGCAATCTCCTGCGACAGATTTCCACGGAAAGACAAAATGCCCCCAAGATGTTTGTAATGCGGCACTAATGGCAAAAGGAATCCTTGCTTCTCTGTGACGATAGGCAATTCTGCTTCTGGTTGACGGAACAGCTTTCTTCTAACAGCAACCGACCTAGCACCTCTCAAAAGGACGAGTGCTGCTGTCTTAGCCATTCCGCAAGATATTTCCATTCCGATTGCGTGCAGCTCATCAACTAGGACCTGAGTAACTCTCGGAAGGTCCGTCCACACCGAAGCCGGCTCTCTGAGACTAATCATTACAGCAATGTCGTCGGCCCATGTGACTTGCAGCAAGGAAACCTGACTCTCTGGAATCGATTGCGGGCATACACACCTTTCAAACCCAATCACAGGGGTTGTGAGCCCCTCATCACCAAGAATTTTCTGGGTTTTGAGCAGCACCTGAGACAATAAGACATTGAAGACCACATCTGCCCAACTGTCGCCAGGTCGCGTCCCCTGTTCCGTTGCCACAATGGTGCTGCCGTCTATCGAAAACCACGTGCCGCTCAAGCTTTCTTGAAGCACTTGTTGTCTCGCAACTGAGGATGTGAGTGCGGCGTAGGACGAACGGCCATGTAATGCTTCATGGAGTGCAGGCATTACCTCCGGACCGATCCTAAGTCGCTGGGCTACTTTGGCAATGTCCTGATCAGAAACATCAGCCCCTGTGGCCACCTCACGAAGTGCTTTGTAGAAAGCAGATGCAATGTCGACGAACAATACTGCAGCACTACTGTTACATGCTTTCCTCCATCTCAAAAAGGATCTGGTAAGTTGCGCACCAAACTGTGCTTGTTGGTGTGGTCGGCCCCCCAGCTGCATGGGGTGTCCGTGACTAAGATAGGGGCTGTTAATCCATCTGCGTAGGCCTGACCGGGTAAGTTTACCCATCACGTCCATCAGCAGTATACCCCTGTGGTTAGAGCACTCGCTCATCGCTCCCTTCCCTTTGTAAAGGGGGAAAAGGTATCCTCCTTTCCATGAGACTGGCTCTTCAATCCGAAGTGCGAGCTTGAGTGCTAATGGGTATAGCAGTTTGGCGGCTTTCCCAGGGATGGCTTTGAAAATTTCCGCTGGGAGCCCATCTGGTCCGGTAGCTCGATCACGATGGGCTGCTCGAATGGCGTTCTCAACCATTGCCAGCGTCGGAATGTCCTCATTCGCGAAGCTAGATGGCTTGCATCGATCTGCCTGCCTCTGGAGTTGTTGGTCAACAAATTGCCGCACATCTACCACATGTCCGGCCTCGATGGATGCAAAGTGTTCAATCCATCGCTTCTCTTGCGCTGTGCGACTCAGAATCATTTCTCCATCAAGGTTCACCAACTTTGGCAGAGGTTGGACCACTTTCGATTGCTTCTTGGATGATTTCAAAATCGGGCGCAACTTCTTGAATATCTCACCAGGAGGGCACTCATTCACTTCTCGGGCCAAGGCCTCAAGAAATTCGGATCGGTCTTTCCGGAGACGAGTGCGCAAATTATCAGTCAGCCGGCGGATCTTCTGGGTGATCTGTGCAAACTTGCAGTTGAACTCGTGCATCCATTTTGTGCTTTCTTCTTTGAGCACTTGCTTACTCCAGCTTCGGAAAAACAAGGCCAAAGTACGAAATCGTGCAATTAGTCTTATCTGTGTACCTGCACGCTTGGCGGAGACCAGTTCCTGGTAAATCTCTCTCGTTTCATTCTTCGTGTATTGGGGGATTTTGGCTTTGAGAGCTGGGAAAGCTTCAGCAAGTTCACCCTGCAAATATTGGCTAACTATAACCGCGTGGTCACTAGCATTAGTCCCCCATGCAGGTTGAGGGCATCGGTCAAGAATATCGAACACTGTATGCCGGTTCTCCGGGTGCATGATTGCCTCCCGGTCGTACCGGGTCTTCTTCTTCAACTTGACACTGCTCTGTTCCCAGTAAACCTCTGCAACCGTCGCTGTATGGTCAACTCCTGCATGCCCCACAGTCACTGACGAGTCTGTCCAAGTTTGGACCCAGGAACATGCCCACGAACCAGGTAGTAACACATAATCAATTCTGTGCTCTTTACCCGTCCGTGCGTGTGTCCAGGTAAACCAAGGTCCTGTTTGACAATCGAGGAACGTTGAAGGGGCAAATAACTCATGCTGCGCTACGAAGTCAGCAAACAGAAGAGTGTTATTGTTGGGGGCTTCTTCATACAATTCCCCTAGTTGCTCGTTGGCAGGCCCTGCCCATGTGGCATTGGCGTCAATCAGGGCAATGACATGCATACCTCTGCGATGAGTGCTGATGAGCTTGGTCAGGTGTTCCCACCATGCCGTTCTCTCTTGTGCCTGGTGGCCTGTGTGAGGAGCATGGGCAACCACAAGAAGAAACGCACCAAAGTCCCCCTCATAGTGGACTAGCAGGCACCTTGAATCGGCATGCACCACTACAAAGTCACGTACATCCATGCACTTATGACCCTGCACTGGGACCTTTGTTGAAACCCAGAGTTCAACTCCAAGTGTGCCGTTTGGTTCGGCTCCACTACATAGGCGCATATGCGTATTCGAATGCACAGTGCCCTGTGTGGACCTACACTCTTGCAATCCGATGAGATGAATCCCCTGATCCTGCACCTGTTCACGCAAAAGCCTAGCACGGCCTGTTTCTTTGTTCAGGGGCGGCGGTTGGGGGTCCAGAAGGGAGGGAACATTATAACTAGCAAAGCGAAAGTGGCATTGCGTATAATTTCCCTCCTCTTTTCCTCTACCAAACGTCAGGGACTCCTGAATCTGTTGGTGTAGCTTCGCAGCCTGCGTTTTAGAGCTCCATTGAAACACCCCAGTATGTTTGGAAAAAGCTGGCAGCTGATTCTGGAACTGAGGGTTGCAAAACAGCCACCAAATGTGTCCGACATTACTCAAGGATGCTGTCAGATACATAAGCTTCCCTGAATCTGGTGGTGCCGGTGCTTCTACTCTTGCAAGTTTGGCTACAGCATCTGCAATTTCGTTGAGCAAAATACCCTGGTGCGCTCTAACATGGGCATGATAGACATGGATCTCTCCCTGCTGCTGCTCCAATCCTATGGCAAGTGCTCGAAGAAGTCGGCTCAGCTGTGTTTGGGCACCATAGTCACCCAGTGCCTGTTTTCCAGGGACGATGGAATCCCAGCGGAAATACACCTGCCCCTGCCAACCATATGTTCGAGCGAACCGGAGCATCCACCAGTGTCCCCAAATGAGGGCGGCTTGCTCAGCGACCTGTGCTGAGAGCTTAGGAATTTCAACACCTACCTCCGTGCTCGGCCCTGTTGAAATGGCTCCTGAACATGTTCCTACTAAAGCATGCTTCTCCTTCCAGTGAGCGACAAGAACAATCGCCCATCCTGCTTGCTTTCCATCAAACGAGCCATCCGAATATATTTCGAAGGCATCAGCATAATATAGATCTTCGTTCCAATCGCACACCTTCATGTTTTGTATAGAGGTTCGAAATTGCTCCGGCAGGTCTAATGCTTCCGGCTTCCAGCATGGTCTGTCGGCCTCCGTAAAGATCAAGGCCTCCTGAACCTCACATTCCATGATGCTAACGGATCGGTTCGCAATATCCGGGCAGGTGACCTCCCTCCTGACTGGTGTCGGAATTGGTCTCCGAACTGGCGCTGGATTGAGGCAACTTGCCAGCGAAATCTTTGCTGCAGGCCTGGGAATATCATCCAGGACGAAGGTATCTTGGTCCCTCTCAATGTATCTGGACATGGTGTTAACTTGGTTGACAAACCAGTAAATCGGGTTTCCCGGTGGCCGCAAACCTTCAGTCGACGACCTGCTCCATGTCCCAAAGGACAGCGGGTCTCTTGGTCGAAAAGAGGATGCTCGTACTTGCAAAAGGGACAATGTATGGGCCCCAAACATCTCACTCCTCACTTTAGTTGGGACACACCTATCGGTTCGAAGTTGAAGCATCTGCATATAATCTTGATCGTCGTCTAGATAACCGAGCAATCCGGCGCTAGCTTCGGAACAAAACGGCACCCTCGAACGAGCCTCAGCGACAACGATGTCCCCATGTGTCACGGTTATGTATTGGACAAACCTCAATGGCCTTGCATTAAATGTAACATCACAATCAAAGGAGGGATCCTGGCACAATTCAGTGTATCCACACAGATCCGTGACATCAATTTCGTTGATTGGCCCACTCCAGTATTGTGCCCAGAAGCGGGCTGCAGTGCTGGCTCCTTTCCTACAAACAACCACAATGCATCGGACTTCCACTTCCAGTTCATCATGGGTGAGAATTACTACGGCCACCTGTGATCGAAGCTCGGGAATCTGCTGCCTGGTTTCATGGACATTATACCTTGTCATCTGGGCATACCGGAAGCTTGGCCAGTGACGACGGATTTTGTGGTAGACAATCTCCCATGTATGCCAGCTTTCGACAGGGATGCGGACTCTGGCTTGTGCTCCATTCTGATCCTGAGCAATTCGCAGAATCCAACTAATTCCGTCTCTCGAAAAATGCTGCTCTTGCGACAGCCATCGTCGGCCATCCCACCTTTGCTCCGCACGAATCACAGGAATTTGGAAACCTCCGTAGCGTGGTGTCGGTTGGCGCACCAAGATGGTCACCAGGGCTCCATTTCTCATCTGTATTGATTGGTCGGGCCAAGCTGGTTCCCCATCAATTCGGGCTTCACAAATATGGACGGTACAATCACGCACCCGAATTTGTTCTGCCAGTTGTCTTGGTGTGATAACTGACTGGATTAGATGTGCCGTCTGCCTAGAAATCAGACTCTGCCACTGGACCCTCACAACCTCTACATTAATGACTTGAACATCAGTACCCTGTCCCCATCTGTGAGGCCTCACTAACAAGGTGACCAAGCCTGGGTATTGCCCTACTTGGAATGCGCTCGTGACCTCAACTAGTCTGAAACGAATATAGTTGAGGTCAGGCCAGACAGTCCAGATCAGTCCAGTTAGGTCGAACACACTTGGGTGGTCCCAGCTAGCTCTCACCTCCAATTGAACACTGACTAAGGGTTCAAACGGTCTGAGGACAAGAACATGTTCACCGAAATCCCACAGTTGTGTGGCCATACTCCTTCTTACCACTGTGCCTATCCAGTCGTGGTCATGGTCAGGGAACCATGACAACTCCTGAACCTGTGCTGCAAAGTCTGGCATCGGCTGATTAGGGATGTCATGCCTAGCAGTGGCCTGTGTGAGGAGGATAGCAATGCTAGTGCTTTGGAGGAACGCGGCCTCTTCGTGTTCCGCCGTACCATCACCAGTCGATGACGGTGGCACATCTCGTAAACGATTGTTCCCCAGTACTTGTTGAAGAGTATGCTCTTGGTCACTGTCCTGTGGACCTGTCTCTTGAATATTATCTCCACCTAACTCTAATCCCGTTTCCAGGGACCATGTGTTATGGGAAGAGAACTGCAGACTTTCCGCTGGCTCTTCAGTAGAGTTGACAGGCCAGTTGAGCTCCCTCCTGGTTCGAACTCGAACTCGAAGGACATCCCCAGCATATAGGGGAACATCATCCTGACCATACACTCTCTGCCTATTCAGAAACGTTTCGAAAGGTGTGAGGATGATTATTTGCCGGTTCAACCATTGTAAGATGGCTGCAACTCGCTCAATGGGTGCTGCAGGGTATGTGAACAACGCAACCTGTCCCTCCCGCAACACTTGTGCAATAATCGGCCTCCTGTCCGGCGGCAAAACATCGATGACTATAACCGATGGGATGTTCTGATAGACTTCCACCGTCAGTGGAAAGGCTCGAGTATACCGCAAATCGAACGGGAAAGCAAAATGTTGTATATACCTAATCAGTTGATCGATGGGGCACTCTGCTGTCAGAAGGCGCTCCGGACATGCCAGGCCGTGGTGACTGGTCATGCCCTGCCTGCAGACAATCAAGTGCATGCATAACTCGCCCGCCATCATCCTTCTGCCTGCCGCCGATGAGTAACTCGTCAAGTGACGACGCACATACTGCCATGATGGAAGCCAATCATATTCACGATTCGGCTGCCAACCCATTGGTGGTGGCTGGCTGCTCAGACTAGAGACAGCTTCCGATCCCGCCGGGATAGAATCACACGTAGGATCAGAGCTGCTTGAACCGGCAGTTCTCACAGATGGCGTCGGATGAAATGGTCTCTGCATGTATGAAACTTCATCACTGGGAGCTTCCGTTTTGAAGAGACTTTGCACCATGCTAGCGACATCCACCTCCATTTCTGATTCCGACGGCTGTGACAACAAGACTTCTCTAACCCTCTTGAAGGCTAGGTGATGGTCAGGTGTACCAGGGATGTGTAGCCTATTCGCAATCTGCATGGCAGTCCTGTGCACATGGCTCATACTGTCTTGTTGCATGCATCTCCGTGAGTACTTATTGGTGACTGATAGTACAACTCGAGAGGCTGCTGGAACACGCAGAATCTCAACATCCTGGAAGTACATGCTGCACAAGCCATGTCGAAAGAAGACACCGCAGTGGTGGTCGCTGTCACACCAAGACTGTAGCCCGGTCAAGAGAAAGACTGAAAAGGCAGTGCACGGTTTCTGGCAAAGAACAGCCCTACGTGTCATAGGTGCGTCAAGGGCATACTCTACAACCAACGGCAGAACCGGCGGCATCTCGAAGCGGAACGGCACAATCAGTTGCATTGTTGCAGGATCCTTACTATCTAGTGACAAATCCTCGGGCTGAGGAATCACTGTGAACGAAAGCCCTTCTTTCAGACCACTCCCCTTGAGAAGGTGAGAAGCCTGCTCATGCCATGGCCTGCCTGCTGAGATGCCCCAAGCAAATCCAGAGCCCTCCTGCTGATTATAATCTCTGAAGAGCCATCCCTCGATGCGGAAACTAGCCGAAGCAAGGCCATGCTTTGAAAAATGGTGCTTAAGATAGTCAACACCAGGGAAATCCCAACATTTCTGCATTTCGTCTGGTCGCAGTCGGAGTGGTTCGACCCAAGCAAGCTCTTCTTGGACACAGCGTTGGAGTCTGTCGGGGGATCGCAAACTAGTGCCGTCATCCATGTAGAGCCGCTCCTCATTCTGCATGAAGAAAGCTACATCAAAGTCCTCGCCCCACCTGTTTGACACAGTCCGGGTTGCAGTGTTATCCCGTGCGTGTGCGAACAGAGCTCGATCACTCCTGGTGGTTGCCATGTCAACCCTACTCTCTACGGCGATCTCGAATAGCCCTGCTTCGTCATGCCCGTCTTTTACTGCGACCTCATGACTAGTCTCAGTGAGTGCTGGTGTCCTGGATCTCGTCGCTCCTTCATCATCAGTGCACCCCTTGACTGTGTTTTGTAGAAAACTGCCTCCATCTGATTCGAAATGCTCATGCTGGCTCTGGTTGGTGTCCTGGGTTGCAGTGTTATCCCGGTCCAACCTATATACTTCCTGCATCACCTCAGGGTTCTCCTCCATTGAAATCTCTGCATCTGATGCCGATGGCACTTCCTCCTCATCTTGCTCAGACTCGTCGCGGCATACATTAGTCGATTTGTCTAATCTGGCTTCCAGATCGACTCTCTTCCCTATGTCAACGGAATACCTTTCTGCTGGCCTCCAGATCACTCCGTCGGCAGAGACGATGCACTCTATCATTTGGCACATACTGGTCATAGCTACTTCACTCAGGATCTGCTCTCTACTTGGCATTGGCTGTGTTCGGACAGCTCGTATGAGGTAACGATCTTCCTGTCCCTGAACAAAGTTGGTGACAAGTAGAATTGCCACTTCGCTGTCTCGATCGGGCTGTCCGATAATGTAGAGATCGTCACGCCCATCTTGCTGGCGCGTTGTCGGTTGTGGACTGGCAGTGCCGAAAGTATATGGGGTGGCGGGCGGCACATGGTCCCAAAGGAGGAGCCGGAGCTCGGCTCTGGCTGTCACTAGCCCAATTTGTTGGCTCCATGTATCGCTCCACCTGGTATCTAGCCGCCTTAATGGCAGCTCGTCATTGCCAAACCAAAAGAGAATCACCTTAGTTCCCCTTGCTTCCACTGGCGCCATAGCAATGAGCTCTCCCTGAAGTTCTCTCATCTTATGCCATGATGTCACACTGGATATTTCTTCTTCGAATTTCTCCCAGTGGGCCCCCATATCGTCAGTTCCTTGCTCTCTCAAAAATGTCGAGATAGGACGTCCCGTGTCAGGACACCGAACAAACCGGAACAGTCGGAGCTCAAGCTGGGTAAGGAATATGATCTCATCAGGAGTGAAAATCTCCCCCTTGGGCGGTTCACCACCCTCTGAACATGTCGTTGCGCTCTCCTGCTCGATCTCAAACTCGATGATCTCGAGTGGTGCTGCGGCTCCCGGTGCTCTCAATTGCATCATGCTGCTTCCATCATCGCACGCCGACATGCGAATCGCACGACGAGCATCGACAGGCTCAATCCATAGCACAAGACCTGACCCATGCACTGCTGTGACCGTTTGGTCATACTCCCAAACTCGTCGATCTTGTGACGCTGCTGAATGCAACGAGCAATGGGTTGTAGGAAGCTCGCAGATCAATCTAGCACCCGCCAATACAACAACATCCTTGACGGTGACCGATTCACCAACAGAAACCGCAAGTCTTCGTGGCAATGGCATGCCGACCACATCTACAAGAAAGACACGCTTGCCACCAACAATGCAGCTTTCTGGCACAACAATGAGATCAACAGGCATTGCTCTAAGTGAAAGCGGCTGCAGGTCAGGGTGCACTAAAGTGACCCCTAACGGCTCGATAGGGAACGAGACAGACCACAGCCTGATCAGAGCTGTCGTATAAGATTCGGCTTTGACACATGCACAGCGCTGAGCCGTGTGTGTGACAGTCACTTGTGGCGGGGATAGAAACCACACATGAACAGTGAAGGCATCACGATCGATGGTCCCTTTTCTGTCATGCAAATAGGTGCGCAGGATATCACCTGAATTCTGCCTGGGATCAATCAAAATCACCCCCATGTGTGATTGTGCAAAATTCGTTTGGGCTGGCGGTACGACTTCAAGGGTTTGCATTTCAGTTTCAGTGAAAAAATGCATGAACGAGTTTTCCTCGTTTTCCCTCAAAATTTGACCACTCGACGTTCCATCAGATGTGTCAGCTGTCGAGTGCCCGGTATGAAGGTGCATGAACGAGTACTCATCCCCATTTGTGTCATCGCGCATGTCTGGCCTGAAAAGTCCACAGAGTCTTCCATCAGTATCTTGCTCCATACACGCTCCTTGACATTTGGGGGGAACCTCCACGATATCAACTCGAAGTTTCATGCCATGGTATGTGGGCCAGTACGATCCTTCTGGCAGCGCGTGCCCATTGTGTTCTAAAACACACTCGAATTCAGTCGAAGTACACTTCACTGTTTTGCCAACCTGGATATACAAGAGTAAATTCGTCATTTGGGGCCTAACACGGATGGCTAACCTCTCGATCTCCGAATCCTCAGGGTCGGCAATGATCACTGCAGCCGTGCGCTCGGTATCAGGACAGTCATAATCAACCAAAATATATATCCCGAAACCCGTTTTGCTCATCCTGTTGCAGATTGGGATGTACAAGCCACATGCTAAGTTGGACATTCACCGGAAACTCGTCAAAGAGTGCAAACCTCATTTGCCCAAAGACCATGAGATGTTCAGCATCTTCCGGAAGATGGGTCATGTATATGGCCTCATTCCACTCACTGCCCACAATTACGAAGACTGCATTGTGCCATTCTTCCCTTAGTGAGCCTTCCCGAAACTCGGCAAGCATGCGGTCATACTGCATGAATTGGGTTCTTTGAACTGCAATGGCCGAGAACCATTGAAGTGCTGTATCAGGGTCAACCTCTTGGTCAGCCACAATCAGTTCCCCTTCCGAATTGAGATCAAAGAAGGGACCTGCAGTCACCGTGAGTGGCAGGACTTCATGGTCGAGTAATTCTGGCTCTGAAAGAGACCCCTCAGGCTTCAAACTGGCATTGGAACTAAGACCGGGAGTGGTCACAGTACTGGCTCCCGGGTCATAATCCGTGCTCGTTGCTTCTGTCGTGGTCTGCTCCAGGTCCTGCTCATCTAACCGAACAAGGATGCCCTCGTACAGCATAACGATTTGTCCCGGCGCATAGTGCCTTCCATTTGCACGAACTAGGCACGAGGTGTCTGCCCGGCAATCATTATCGGGAATCAGGAGGTCGAACAGGGCATTAACTTGCGGAAATCCCCTCGAACAATCCACAAGCCCCGTCCCCATAAACACTCGATCATCGCTCGTGTAGTCGAAAAGAACTGGCACTACCTGCTCGCTGTCTCTATCGAGGATCAAGACTGTGGGCTGAGGACCTAAACCGAAATCAGGAACCGGCCTGACCGGCACCAGTCTCATGTGCCCATCCTGCATTCTCGCTCTCCAAGCCAATTCGATCTGCCGGGCAGCCGGATTTGACTTGTAGATGACAACCGGCATCCCTTCACGCCTAGGTCCGTCTCGATCCTGCCAGAGATGACGGTAAGTTTCAACAGTTGCATGACCCTCATCTGTGTCTCCGAAAAAGGGGTCTTCCCCCGCAAACACATACATAGTGAGGGCATCATACTGCCGAATTCGAACCATCTCGGTTTGCATGAGGCTGGTCACATCAGGTATGACACTATCAGCTACATCTTCTATGTTGGACGTAATTGCACAGCCCGGCATATCGTCAATGTCATCGAAGACCACTATGAAGATTCGCTGCCACCCTGAGAGACGAACCGATCGATCTTGGATGATGACACCTGCCTCTGTCCTGACTTCACAGTTGTTCTGACTATATCCACATGCCGCTGTGAGTTCTGCTTTAGCCAAGATAAGACTTCGGGTGACATCTCTCGGTAATCGAACGGCTCTCGAGGTTACATAACCTACGGATGGAGGCATGGTTATGCACAACAAGGCTGTTCTGATATCGAGTGTGATTCGGCCCCTAAAGGCAGCGAGCGTGACTTCATGCATCACCCTGCCAGGATTCTGAACAACTTCCAGTCCTACAGGACCTACACTCACCTCTTCCTGCGTTGCAAAAAGGTCGGCAAATAGCTCCCGAAATCGAATCCGAATCTGATCAGTAGTGACTGGATGATGCATCTCGAACCCGAAGGTTCTGCTTCTGTGGGGTGTCTCTTCAGAATAGACAATCAAAAGAGGCCAGTGCCCAGCCACCAATAGGGCTGCGTCCATGCCTGCTTTGAGGAGTGCAGGCTGGTACACGATCGTCCTACGTACCCAGAAATAGGCCTCAGCATCCACATGAGCGTTCGCAGTGGGAGGAGGCTGGAATTGGAATAGTCCGTTTTCATCTGACTCTAACAATCTTTTGCCTCCTTCCTTTGTGAAAGAGACCCGATCGACGGCAACATCTTGTGCACTACATTCCCCTTGTTGTGTCTTTTTGCTACTGACATCAAGAGTAAGAAAGGACCCTGTGTGGAATTTTATGACCTGATCACCAACAAATACCGCTGACCGGCTGCAGCCTCGACACAAAGCAATACACTGTTTGCACTTGTGCCCTAGAAGACATGCGCGGGGTCAAATGTTCCCCTCTAACAGCAGCCCTTTCGATAACATGCGGTGCGGGTTCGTTGTGATCAACAACATCGACTAAAAAGGTTCTTTCTTCGTTCTCATAATGATCAGCAGGCACAAACAGGAGATTGTCCTCTGGCAGGGAAAGCTGACTCACTGCTGGGAAGACCATAAGAACAATGGGATCAGTCTGACCACCTAGAGCATACCATAATTGAAGCGGGTCATTCCACGACCTACTGCCTGGACGGGATGAAAAAAGAGTCACAGAAAGTGTCTGAACCCAAGTTCCTTCTGGAAGGACCCATGCTGACATCTCGTCAAAACGTGGGTTTCTCCATAGTCGACTACGGACAAAGTGGTTCCATAAGCGCCAAGAAGATTCTTGCCCTGCATAAAGCCTGACTGGTGTAAAAATAGGCTCATAGCCGTTTGCAATTGCTTGTTCTGCCGCTGTTCCGACCACCTGCCGGACTTGCATCATAGCCGACTCCTCTTGCCCATCTTCCGCCGGGGTTGCAGTGTTATCCCCATACTTCGCATGTTGCGGTAGACCGACAGGTCCCTGCAACCGCTCGGTTCCTTCAAGAGGTACTTCTGCGCTGTTTGGTAGGCAGTTCTTCTTCATGTTCACGAAGACCAGGTGCACATAGGAGCAGTCCGGAACAGCCAAGATTTGATCACTGCGGAACGTGACCTGGGTCTCGCCATCCCTTTGGGAGTATAAAGCATATACTTGAACATCATTGCGAGCTTGAGGCATAGCCGTGGTCTTGGCTGCTTCTTTGACAGTCGCTGTTCGAAGTATAACAAATGCCTTTCGCCCCAGAAATTGCCATCCGGTACCATCGCTCGGGCTTTCGGCCTCCCAGATGTCAAAAAGGTGCACAACACAGTCCTGCTGCAAGACTCGATTCTCCACCGCAATAACATGAAATTGCTTCAGTTCCCCGCCACTTACCACTGGCGGCTGCGGGTCAACCGAAATAATGACTGGTGTCTTGAATGAGTCATCCGTTTTCCAGTAGGACCTGAAGGACCGGGCCCAGTTTGTCCCTTCTAGGAGAACTCTGTCGCATTCGTGTGCGATAGGTGTAGTAGAGCTTATCCTCCACGTTGCCAACACCATCGAGTCACCTTCATACTCAAGAACATTCCGAACCCAATTCCGAAGCCCATCTCTCTTGACAAAATTTTGTGTGGCGAAGTTCGCAATTTCATACATGGGGATCTGATGGTCCACTGCCCTAGCAAATCTCATTGCAGTAATAGTAACCGCTTGAGTGTTGGCGAGCTGTGCCAATTGCTGCTGCATCAGGAAACTACCATCATGTGGATTGATTTCATCCCTGAAGCGGACAGGGGTTGCAGTGTTGTCCCCCTCTGTCGCTATCCAGGGGAAGCTCTCACATACATCCTGCACTCCCTCCGTAAAAACCTGGACCAGGTCTCCGTGCTTCCATTGCTTGCCTAAAGACTCCGCTTGGAATTTACGGACACTGTGTCTGTGATCGAAGGCACAGGCACAAAAGGCATGGCATTGGCTTTGCGTCCCTTGGTCACCCCCACACGTGTTATGAACAAGCCCGGCAGGTGGACCCTGCCCATCAAACACAAGGAAGTGCCAGGACTCTTGGTATGTATAGAAAGCTGGCTGTGGCCAAACAAGTCGGAATGAACAAGAACTCACTGGCAAGTGATCTCCCCAAGCTAAGCACACCACCTCCCCAATTCGTCCGAAATCTTCGACCGAAACAATCAAATCTTTCGGCTGACCGTTGCACCGATTAAAGGGTGCGAACCACACCTTAGCAAGAAACGGACGATCTTGGAAGACAAGGTTCTCAGCTTCCTCTCTACGAACCGACTTGTACTGGTCAACATCGGTACCTAAAGGCTCTTGTGTCCTAGGATCGATGACAAAATTGCCCAAAAATGTTGGCCTGTCGTCTCCATGGTTTGCCGAGTAACTAGAGTCAATGTCAGAGTCATGGCTCGGACTACTCATGGGCGAATGGCACTGGCCTTCTTCAGTTCCGCCAGGAACTATAGTTCTACTGTCCCCTTCACAAGGCCAGGAAAAGGGACTAGTTTCCTGTTCGCAAAAGGTGGCCTCTGGTAGGGCACTTCCTTCTGCAGTGTGACCTGGCAATGCACTCACGCTGTAATGACCTGGGTCGGTATTCTGCTCGATTGGGCTCCAATCGGAGGCCCTTGATCTAGAAGGACAGCGCACGGTGCTTGTCAAAGAATCACACCAAACGGACCTGTCATGACAGTCCCGCCCCTCGTTGTCATCTTCTACACGGGCTGAACTCAAGTTACTAACAGACATAGCCCCCTGCTCACAAGCGTGGAAAACTTGGGTGGCATGCGAACTCGCTATGTTGAGGCACATGAGAACAGCTTTAAGTTTGATACTCTGAGGCTTAGATCCAAGCACGCACTTGCGAGAGTTGCAGACCCTTCTGCAGGGACCTATTCTATCACGCCTCCATTTCAACCCAATTCTCACAAACAAAAGCAAGAAGGCTAGCTCGGCTTGGACTCGGATTGCCACAGAAAGATAGTCTGGCTGGATATGCACACTGCCACTGACTAATATCTGGCACATCACAACTTGGATTGCTACCAGTAGAGCATACCCTAAGATAATCCACTGGATGAGCTTCCTTCTTCGATCGAAACCCCTAAGAGGTCGATCAACAAGCAAAGAATGTAACAAAGGACATGTTCGTCCAAATGCCGTGCAGAGTACGCACAAAAACAATGTACTTACCCCTGCAAAAAGGTTGGCATGCAATCGACTATCCGTAAAGGATGTCTCCGCAACTATACCATCAAACTCATCTAACCAAGACAAGTTTTCGATTCCAGTGAACACGAAGTCCTCCTGAATCTCATTCCATTCGAAAGCTGGCTCATGAAGGTCGGCTGCACTCAAATGGCAAACCTCTGTATCCTCCCGAATACACTTTCGATTCCCCCTCGACTCTAGAGTGCATGTCGCCTCTTGAAATTTGGCGCCAAGTGCAACTCCAGGAAGAGGTTCATATTGCCTCAGACCACGATTCGATCTGTAACCAACAGACTCCTCGCATCCATCGTGCAGGAAAAAGGGATCTTGACTTCCTACTTGTCGAGTCTCTCCAAACAATTGGAAGGATCTCTTCGGGGACTCCTTGATGTACTCCTTGAGCGAATCGGAACTGGAATATTTTGTTCCAGTAATGATTTCTCGGCTGCCGTTAGTAGCTTGGCTCGAGCTGCTCTGGCTGCCGCTTCGTCTGGAAGAATTTTCACCGACGATGTTTGCGGAGGTCGCGTAAGCTGAGGCGAGAGGTCGTTTGGCATTCCTTCCGGCCTCATCATACCCATTGCACCAGCATAGCTGTCGACCCGCTGCTGAAGATTTCTCATGATAGCGTGAGTCCGCTCGAGCTCCCTCTTCAGCGCTTCCTTCTCTGCATCTTCGACTGCCATGCTTTCTCCTCCATCTGTTTCTTTCATCACCATATTGTTGAGTTCTTTCTGAGCATCTGAGAGAGCTTCCTCCAGAGATAGCAAATCCGAAGCATGCTTCTCCTTTTCCTTCTTTCGATGAGCCTCCATTGCATCCAGAAAGATACTCCACGCCTCCTTCTTCTCGGCGACCTTCTGCTTCAACTTGTCGATTCTCCCAATGATCTTCTTTTTGAGATTCAAGCTCCTTTGCTCTGACTTGATCTCCTCCATGGTGTTGGAGTCGCTGTGCAGGAGTTCCACGATGTGTGGATCTACAGGAATATCCTTGGCCGCGAGAAATTCTCGCATTTCCTTCTTGATCTCCTGGACTTCCTTGGATTCCTTGGCTGCAGAAGAAGACGAAGATGACTGCAAAGACTCGTACGCTGGAAAGGCATCCTCTGCCTTTTCGTTCTTCTTTGCACTCTTGTCTGGCTTCGCTTCCTTCTTGGGCTTCGAGCCTTTTGGCTGTCCTTGCTGCTGCCATTTGCTCCACCATGGTTTCCCTTGAGCTCCTTTGTATTGACCTCCCCATCCCATGGGTCGGACGAAGCTGTGATGCCCCTGCAGAATGCGTCGGGCCCTCAAAAGCCGTCCTTGAAGGTCGTTGGACAGGTGGGTTATCCTCTGTTTCTTGTATCTTCGGAGTAGCGCCCTCGCTGCAGACCGCCTCGAACGCTGTCGGCGGTGCCACCCCGGGCTTCTACTCCTCCTCGTCTCGCCAAAGAAGTGCCCAGCTTCCCCACCACCAACCAGGATCAGCTACAATGGCGCACGGGATCGCAAAAACGAACCTTTCGGTTCTGGGGCTAAGCCTACAGCGTCGCTGTTGACGCGCACTGAGCCCTACTGACCCCACCAAGCTAAAAAGAAAAAAAGCCGCAACACACCACCATCTCCGGGTCTCTCCAAACTAAACCCCCACGCTCTCTTCGCGATTTTCTGACCACCCAGATCCCACAACATGGATGGGGGACAGCGCTTTCCGCCTTTGATGCTGTGGAACGCGTGCATCACTTCGGTGCCATCGCGGCCGTCGTAGTAGTCGATCCTTGCGCCAGCCCAGTCCGTAGCCAGCCAGCCCAGTCCCGCGAGAAGTCCGTGGTTTACGGCGACGGAACGGGCGGTTTTCTAGGGTCGCGGTCTGCTGGTTTGGGTGGGGCAACGTGAAATAGGCTTTTTGGGTCGGTGGGAAAATCTGGCTGCGCTTGCAAGGCATGGGAGACTTGGAGTGTTTTTGGTCGAAGTCTCCTTGCAGATTGCAATCAGCTCCACGAAGAACACATGTCTTAGCTTGCGCTCAAAAACTCGTTAGACATCGTTAGACTAAAACTTACTCTGCGCGCGAATCGGCCGTCGGTTGTTCCAAAGGGCCAGTGCTCTCCAGCAGGATGAGCCTTCCGCCAGCCAGAGAGGTCATACCAGGTGTCGTCCATGCGCACGTCCAGTGCAGTGCGGCAGCCTGGTCTTGGGAGAGGCGACGGATTCGACAAGCCAAAAACGAGCTCACCGTGCGGAGGCAAATGGTCTCCAAAGAAAGCCTCCGGAACCTGACGGAATAGACACACCCCAAAATAGACCAAAAGAAGATCAAAACAGTGGCCCCGACGGATCATCACGTACTCAGATCCCCACGAAGCATGTCTGGGAAACCGTTTCTATCTATTTGGGGACAACTATAAAGACGATAAAAAAATGGTGCGTTGAGGAACGTCTGAGACGTCCGCCTTACTCTCTGTGGGTTGCTTTGTCGGGGCGGGGATATCCCCGCATGGAATCTGGATTTTGAACACCCAACAAGCGAAAAAGAACCTTGCATAACGCTTGCGTATGTCCTGAACCCAGTGTCAACCTTTTAAGGTGAAGCCCTGGTTACAAAGCAAGTCTTGGACTTTGCTGGGTTTGGGAGGAATCGATAATTTGTACATGTGGTAACCATGTGTAGTTCGACTGGTGGGGGAGTCCACGGAGTCAGACATCCACAGATGGGATCTGGGTGACCCGGAATGGTTGTTGTTCTATTACTAGTAGCAAGAAGCTACTAAGAACAAGAAGCTACTAGTAACAAGGTGCCGTACTACTACTACTAGTTAACGGGGTGAATCTTGTTCCACCACACAGGGCACTGTGAAAACGAATGTGAGGCGATGGAAGTTGCTCATCAAACGATGATCAGACACAAACAAGAGCCAAACACCACGTTGTGACAAGCCAAACACGCAAAGCAACGTTTTGGGGGTGTATTAGGGTAGTCCGGTTCCTCTTTTGACCGTTGATTGCGACCATCCACCAAAGCTCTATTCCAGTCCCGTTCTCTGTCAGACATTGCCTTTCGGTGGGCACTCTTCCACCACACACTCGCCAGTCTCCTCGTGAGAACCCCACACCAAAGGTTGCAAAACGGATCCCAAATCAAACCCCAAACGTTCAACACCCAAAGTCGGCTGCAAGCAGGTCTTCAGGTTGACATCTTCCCCGATAGAGAAACCATGTGACGTATTTCTTTTGACTGCAATGGAGTGAGCAGTGCTCAAGCAAACGTGTCAAAAGGTGTTTGAACCGGGTCGAACCGTGGTAACCGGGTAAGCCCAGACCAACGAACTCCGAGAGCTGCTTTGATGCCATCTATCGGTTTTCTTACAAAAAAGAACGCTCCCAGAGGTGATTATGATATGGAACGCGTGGGAAAAACGCGAGTATCTGGCCAAAAACAGGCCATATGAACCTACAAGTCTATTCCGGTCTCCCCCCTCCGCAGACGATCCGGAATTCTCAGAACTGACCTGTCAATACGGACCATTTTCCAGCAAAGAACCCGGTTTTGGGACGTTCCATGTGCTCCGGTGTCACCTCACGCCACGGAAGTTTCCTACGGAGCCCGGAACGGCTCTCCTTGCAGGTGTACTGGGAGCCATCGGGTGCTGGCTCCTGCAAGGGCGGTGAGCAGGGAGTGGAAGTCCTGAGGTTAAAGACTGAGGTAGTCCTGGGTCTTGGCATACTCGTAATATAAGCACACAAAAAGAAGATATACGTTACATAGCTTCGTTACTCTTGCAGTTGCAAGCTCACCTTCCAACCCTGGTTCCCTGTTTCCCCCTTCACAGCTAGTTATACAAATCTAGCACTCTATCTAGCACTCTAGCATGCCTGAC
Organism: Durusdinium trenchii; assembly: GCA_963970005.1. Classification (NCBI taxonomy): domain Eukaryota; class Dinophyceae; order Suessiales; family Symbiodiniaceae; genus Durusdinium; species Durusdinium trenchii. The sequence continues at coordinate 177,401 of CAXAMN010021407.1, read as the reverse complement.
CAAAAATTCTGCTCCAACCGTTCAGCTTTCAGGCACTTCACCATCACAGAAAGTGAGGGCACCGGACAACTCACATGATACGTCATGATACTTCTGAACAGTATGTTTAAAGTTTAAAGTATTTCGTGTTGTCCATTCCCAACGATGCCACCAGGCAATCACTGCAAGTTCATGAACCAGGCAGCAATTCGTGATATTCTTTCAGGCCAAGCACTCCAATGGCTCCCATAAACGCACATCATCCGGGGTTCCAATCGCGAGGGTGCTTGTCTTGTTTTCTGAACCCATGAACTGCACAGGATGTTAGGTAGATTCTTGATTCTTAGGATGTTAGGTACATTCTTGATTCTTGATGAATAAAACCAACTTGTGAAGTCGGTTTATCAATCCAAATTGAGGAGAGTGTTCTTTATTAATGATGCTCGTCTACATTCCCCCCCACCTCCTGAATCAACTCTGGTCCTTAGGCACGGGAGGCCCTTGCAGTCGTTCCAGCCTTGGTGCTCTCCGTCTTGGACCTGCAGTCGGATGGAGGTGGAGGGGCCAGATCAGGGTCTTGCTCCAGAACACACCGACCTAAGCAGACTCGTCAAAAAAAGAGAGACAGGGCCAGGGCTCCTACTATTCTAGATCATTGATTCTTCTATACAAAAGTCCTAAGCAGACTCGTCCATTTGGCTGTGGAAGTGGAGGCCTTCTCTCAAACGGGCCTTCGCCTGGTTTCCTATCAGAAGCAGGTTTCGGGGCCCCTGGTGCCGAACGCTCGGGTGGATCCTAACCAAAGAAGAGGTCATCCCGGAACTCCCTGGTGCCAGTTCTTTGTTTGGAAAATCAAGGTGAACTTGACTGTTCCGAAAGAGAGCTTGCACAGCCCTTTGTACCCTATCCATCCCTATCCCATACCATTCTTAGGTCCCACAAGGTCTCTCAACCTCTCTTAAGCTTGTTTGAGGATCTTTGGGAAACCGGTCCGGCTTGTGTCACCGCGACGCAAGCCGGACCCACGTCCGTGTTCCCGCGGCCTGGCCATAGGAATGAGGTGACGGCCTTACCGGGCAAATGCTGCGACCGTTCGGAAGGGTGACGACCGGAACCGCTTCGGTCTCCTTCGGGCGGAGCACCCCGAAGGAAGGGTGGAGGACCCCGTAAGGCTCCGCGGTTCATGTGGTTTTTGGGTTCACATCGTCACGGAGTCTCACGGTATGTTCTCGATTGGTGATGATTGAGAAAGTAACCAAGCTTTGGGAGAATACGTGTAAGTCAAGTATGATCTCGTGCACATCTCCGGCAACTGCGGGTCCAGTATCTTCAAATCAGATCACATCAGTGGATAAGCCGCACGCGGACCTTGGGGTTCAAAAGCCGGCGACATGTCACACATATCCCCCGAACAGGAAGTCGAAGCCTCGCCCAGTTCTGCGCTTGGCTGAAATCGATGTCGCCCACCGTCGATGTCGACGTTGTTGCGGGGCTGGGCTTGGTGGTTTTCGTTGGGGAAAAGTCTGTAGATGGGAGAACTCCATCTATCTCTCTAAATATATATATATATATGTAATATATACTCTTAGAGAAGGAGACTTGACTAAAACCTGGCTACCAAACTCATCACGCCGGCCACTTCAGAGCTTGTCTCACCATGAGAAGGGCGAACGAACACAAAGGGTCTTTCAAGTCTTATCCGAGAAAAACAGTACCTTTATTGTTACTGTAGTAGTAAGGCCAGGAGCCCCTAGTAGCGTCCTTGCTCCTAGTAGCGATGCCAGGAGCTAGCGTCCTTCAAGCATTGGGAGTGTCGCAGTGTTGAGGCATGACTGATGCAGCCAAAGCACAAAGGGTGCCACTAGGACAAGCAGGAGAGCTCCCGTGCGGGCCACCATGGTGAAGTGCCACGCCACTATGAAATGAAATAGGGGTTGTACCAACTGGATCTCCCTGCAATCTGGAAGGGATGAGGTGTGATGAGGTCAGTGGAACTCCCTCCTCTAGACTAAAGGTATAGAACTCAGTGAGGAGAGCCCAGTATCATCAGTATCATCCATATCAATCCATATCATTTAGCTGCTCCATGTGAGTAAAATCTGGGCACACAGAACCGCCCTTGGTTGAAGAAGTTTCGCCGAAAAAAGAAAACAATGCTGAGAAAGGATCAGATCACTACTATAAGTAGGATATTCCACCTGACCACATGACTGGCCCATTGGCAGCATCATGGTCCAGTCTGAAGCTCTAATGGCTGCAGCCAGGCTCCAACCTTTTGCAAACTCATGTCTGAAGCAACTCTGATAGCAAAATGTCATATGATTTCCAACTGAGACACAGTCTTGTCACCCTTCGACCACTTTTTACCTAGCACACCAACCTCTTACGCTTTTTGCCGCAAGGTGTCTTTGTCAGTTGATCCTCTTCTTCCAAAATTGGAGCCTTGGAAATCCTCTTCGCCCTTTACTTTCTTGTGAGATGGGTTCACTCTGTCTAATCTCCCCCAGTCCCAACTGTCCTTTCGGTGATTCAATTGTTCAAGAAGTCCATGACACTGTCCATGACCTTTCGATTTTTATGGGGTCACCATCAGGAACTCGGTTGCTGGGAGAGATGGACTCGATTTGGTCATGCTCCGAGTTCGGTTGCGAAGCAGCTGGTGTTTTCAATGAAGAAAGCCGTGACAACTCAAATCCCGCTTTTGACTCGAGCCGAATCCAGGCATCTGATAAGTTGTTGTCAGACAGGGTGACCTACTAATTAGGGAAACCCTAAAACCCGATGAAAAGAGCTTCTCTTCATTCCTCCCATCGGCCGGACGTCCGTCCCACCTGCACGGCTGCCTTCGTCACAGCCGGCTCGGTGGACTGGACGCTGTTCGTGGGTCACGTGACGGACGTGACGTGGGTCCCGCCCGCGTGATGGGGGCAGGCCGAGGTGACAGGGGTAGAAGTAAGGACGTACACTCCGTGAAGTACATGTTTTTCTCATGCTTACATGATGTTACATGTTGTGATTTACCATGGATATGACACAGCTCAGAATCACAGCATGGTATTTACATGGATATGATTGACATGAGTATGTAGGACATTGCTTTTAGAGGACCATGGCTTCAGCCATAGTCCGAAGACCAAACAGGTGATGTTCACTCCACTTAACCATGATTGTTTCAGAACATGTCGTGCACCCTGAACTATCCCAAAGAAGTGCCGGGGTTTCCGCCCTTGGATAGGGACGTGCGTTTGTAGACTATAGGGCACGTCACGGACATAAGCGCCAGGAGGCAGACGGTCGTCAGCCTCCTGGCGCTGAGGGGGAGATCGGGAGAGGCGTTTTGTCTTCATTCATGGTCCAACCCTGGTCCAACCCTTTTTCTGGGCGTCCATGTCTGTGAGTCCCAGGTCAGTTGACTTTCAGAAAGTCACTGAAACATCAGCGCGCGGAACTCCTCTTTCCTACCCCGCGTGACGCAGTTTCCAGTCTTTTGCTGGATCTGTGCCGTGCAACTTCCACCATGCAATAGGCCACTTGGCCACCAACCTTGGCAGGCTGCACAGCACTGTTTGTAAACTCTTATTTATAGAAAGTCTCACAACGGTCAGGAGGGCAGAAACAAAGACAGAACACACAAAAAAAATAATCAGCAAGCCTAATACATATGTTCCATTATCATTATCCAGTGTGAGTCTTTAATATACTATATTATTGACACATTCTTTGTATTTGGTAACTTTGCGCAAAAGACTCGCTTTTCAACGCCTGCAAGACTTGTTTCAGTCTCGGGTTGCAGTCAGAGCCGAGAGTGCTATTTCTCTTCATGGCATGGATGGACATAAACGTTCGATTCCGCTGACCCGGGATTCGGTGCGGCGTGGCCTGTGTCTTGAAAATGGACAATTGGACAAATGGATGAAGTCGCAATCGCGATCCCAATGCAGACTGCACACTCATCCACAATCCACACGTGTCCCTGCCACCACAACCTAACAAAGTTCGAGGCGCACTGCACACCATTTGAACAAAGTGCCAAAATGCATAGACTCTGACGCTTGACACAAAGACTGTTTGATTTGATAATTCAGTTGGGATGGATACGAGTAATGCTTGAGACTTGAGTCAGGGATTTCCAGGATTGCCGGGTCAGCTTGTGGTCAGCCAGCCTGAGTCTACTGATTCAACAGAATAATCAACAAACAACAGATAGACAAATAGACAAATAGCAAATATATACTAATGGTTTATTGCATGAAGCTCAAATTCTGATGCAATGATGATGACGATGACAATGATGGGTGAGAGTGAGAGGGTGACAAACAATCTGCCAACAGTAGCGGTGACTGACTGATTCACATTCCGGGAACGATATCCGGAACAATATGACCATTGTCATACCATGTGGTGCCCAGCTATACATGAGCATCTATTACTTCAGCAAGTGCTTTGCACTTGCCAGTAGCCTGCGGCGGTTTGCCTCAGCCTTTTTCTCCTCTTTGGTAGCTGCGGCAACCTTCCATTCAAGCCCGGCATTCTGCATCTCAGAGTGTCGTTCGGATGAAGCGGCGCTAAACCCGAATTGTGGGTGACTCGGTTCTGGAGCAGGGGGGGCTGCCAGGCCCTTCTTGGCTTTGGGCACAAACCGAATCAAGGGCATGACTGTTTCCTCATCACTCATCATCTGCTCGACCATCTGTGACATTGGCACCAACCTTGTGACGACGTGTCACAATGTCAAGCCGCGTCAAGTGAATTAAAGAACACTATGGACTATACACAATGATGCACAATAAATGTGTCATAACCTCATCACCGCAATTGTCTTCAATTTACCAATAAAAATGAACCCGAGTCGTAGTTAATCGTTCCTTCCTATTCCTTCTCATTCCTACTCAGCTTTGCGACAGCAGTAGCCGTCTAACCTCATGTTGATGTAGTCCAGTAATCAATGCGCCGCCAACTGACTTATAGAAACATTGTTGAGTTTCTGGTTTGATGATTAATAAATTCATATAGTGCTGGAATGCTGGACAACTGGACAACTATCAAACGACTTTCCAGATATTGGTTTAATTCAGTTTAATTCTTTCTATGTGCATGTTTCCTTCAGGCTTCAGGTCATATTCAGTCAGCCCAGAAGCATTTTGATGTCCAGCTCAGCCTTCGTGATTGATGGCGGTTGCGGCTGCTGAGAACGCACAAGTTGCCACCCTGACTCATAGTCTGACTGCAGAAGAACCGTCATGTCGCTCATCACAACCTGGGCCATGCATTCATCCATTCAGTAAATTAGGCAAGCCAGTAAGCCAGTGAGTGAACTGGAATGAAAAGCGGAAACCGACAAGACAAAAACAACAGCGCAGCCTAACCCAAATGCAGGCCAGCCAAGGCACAATGGGGACTCTGTGAAAATCTTCGATCATCGTTGCGACGGTGGTCTTGTTCGTCGTAGTTGCAAGCCATGCCGGAACAATCAAGGAGCTTGTTGGAGAAGGAAGGGGTACAGGATGCACGTAGAAGTCCACGTCAAAGATGGTTGCAATCTTGAGTGAGTTGTTCCCTTTCAGCGTCGACACCGGTCCTGCAAAGGGAAAGTTGAGCAGCTTGACGTCAGCCACAAATGGTTTCTCCGCGCCACTTTTGTTGTTTTTGTCAAAGACCGTCAAATCGATCAGAACTCTCTGAGAATCAAGATCTTTCTTCACTTTGGCTACCTTTGCCTTGCCAGCACTGACAGCGGCCGATTCCTCTTCAGCTGATCCAAAGTTCCAAATAGTTGATCTCATGGCAATGTCTGTCACCATGCGGACGTACTTCCAAAGGGCCGACTCTAAGTTGAGTTCCAATCTTTTCAAGTGTGTGCTGTCAAGGCACCCTGACTCCTCAAAAAGCTCTTTGTAATGGTTGGCTTCTTCAAGAGGTTTCAGGCCTGCCAAAGAAATAGACCTCAAAGTCATGCGTTCCCTGACCGTCGGCTTTGTTTTCACATTGCCCTCATCATCATCATCAGCGTTCTCACCCGGTTCCTCTCCAGTGCCAGCATCAACATCGGCCTTTTCGTCTTCACCACTCTTGGAAGTGGCAAGATCAGGAGCAAATGTTTTGAGGTAGCTGTAGGCTCCCTCTTGGGTCTTTGTATCCAGAAAGCTTGCCCAATTTGCCGCCCATGTCTCATTGCCTCAAAGCAAATGCAGTGGCATCCGGTGCCCGTGAGCTCGTGAGCTTTTACGCTACCCGCTACCTAACAAATATTAACCATTATTGACATGACATGAGAAGTCTTGAAAGAAATGGATACCTTGCTCCTAGTGCCCGTGGCATTGATTAGGCATTCGGCATTCAGCTAGCAGCAAGCACAAACTAATCAAACCAAAGCACTTTGCAGTACGTCAAAGGCTGCAAGGAGCATGGCCACAGGGTGTGCTTTCTTGGCTTTGGCAGCTACATCTGCGGAAGCCGGCGAGCTTCTAGCCTTGATAGCTTGCTCAATGTTCTCCATCAAATGACCCACCTCAACGTGCAAGAAGGTAATCACAAGGTTGACGGAGGGTGAAAACTTGGTCTTCCTGATGTTGGCAAGATCTCGCAAGAGTGTCAGGTTGTAGAAGGACCGGACGAGCAAAAACTTTTCCAAGAGGTACTTGTTGTCTCCGAAGACCTTCCCACTGTCAGCCACAAAGTCCAACCTCACCGAATGGAGTTCTGAGACGTCAGCAGCAAAAGCAATCCAACTTGGAGGCAGTGCCACACTCAGCTGAGCAGAGATCCGCTGCAAGACTTGCATAGGGGTACTGTCCTCACTGATGCTTGAATCTGTTGCTAGCTCCTGCTTGGCAGTGGAGAACTTGTTGTGAAATTCCAGGGGCAGCACAAGGATGTTGTTGATGAACGCTTGCATGCCGGACTCAGTCACAGTCTTCAGGTTGGTCTCAATGCGACGCAACGCTGCCGTCTCATCTGAAGCATCCTGGAAAAGTGTGGCTCGTTGACTCATTGACCCATGGAAGCACGAAACATAAGAACAATTAGTTAGTTATTAGTCTTTAGTTATTATTATTGCTAATACAATATGATTGGAGGTGTCGGCTTTCATGTGCATTTGGCTCACCCACCCAGCAAAAGGCGCGCCTTCATTTGGTGCAAAGGCATGCTGTTGCTGCTGCTAACTTCACCGGAACCTTCAAACAAGTCTGAAAGCGTTGTACCCAAACCCAGTGGTGCTTGTTGGCCACTGGTGATGCCCGTACTTGATGATGTCAAAGCAAGCTCGCACGCGGTAGTGGCAAACGTGGTCAGCTCTTCTCTGAACGACGAGTATGTGCGTGTGAACTTCCCGTTCAAGGCAACTGATCCAGACCAAGCAAACTCCATGAAGCAGCTGACCGTGTGGGAAAACATAGACTTCATGCTTGTCTCCCACTGTGATTGCAACTTGCGAGCGCCCTCGAGCTTGTCGTACTTCGCTTGATACCGTTTGATCACTTCCGTCACAATACTCATGAAGTCATCTAGAGCTGTCTTTTGCCGACCTTCGCCAGCGGAAGCCGGATCATCACACAAAGGGAATACCATTGAGGACCATTGACGAGTCTCACAATCTTCACCATCGCAATCATTCCCCTTGCCCTTGCCTGGCTTCCGCTTGGATGCTGCTGTCTTCTTTGATTTCCCCTTCTTTCCTTTGCCTTTTACTGGAGTAGTATTATCACACTCATCTGCAGCACTCTGGCTCTCTGCTTCAAGCCTTTTGAAGACCACACTGCTCGCCATTGGCACAACAAGGAGGTTCATGTTGGCAACAGTCTCTGCACCAGGTTTGAAAAAGATCTGTGGCAGCAGCCGCTGACCTCCCCCATTGTGACGCGTCGGAACCTTGGCTTGCCATCAGCACAACACTACACAACATTCACCTTTCCATTGGTCCATGAATGTTGTGAGAAGTGAGAATGCAATGAATACAGCAGTATAAGTATACAATTATTTATCCAAATTCTGATCCCGTGATTTAACACCCGGCCCGACACCTAACACCCGAGTGAAACAATAGTAAATAGTAAAGTAGTTTGGCCCAACTGCCCAACTGCCACCAATGGACTGTATTCACGCCGCTGCCCTATTATGTCCAAGTCCATTGTCAATTGTCCACTTAGATTCAGGCACAACGCATGCTTAACGTTACAAAACCATATATATATAATATATAATATAACTTATATAAGTATAGTAACTATAGTATACATATAGACGTAAACAGTTCCATTAATATAGGGTCGCCTAGTGGGGTGACCTGCGGTTGTTCCTGGTTGGTTGTAGCAGTTGTAGCCAGGAAATATGAAAGAAAGGCTGAGAAACACAGAATTTGATGGCCTCAAGCAGAGCCAGTCCGATGTACTCCTTGGCCCAATACTTGGTCAGGCCATTGGAGATGATGATGGCAAGCTGGTGCAACATCAAGATAATGTCCCTGCAGCGATTAGTTTGTTTATTCAAATTCACATTCACAAACAATTCGGTATTTATGTGTATGGAACTTCACTGGAAAAAAAGGCAGAAGTTGTGTTCAGTACCTGCACCAGGTATGGATGTGTGTGTGTGTTCAAGCGGTTCAACGCAATCTACCAAAATAAGTCGATATAGCATACCTTCCCTGATGATCACTGGAAGGGCCACGACAAACAGCAAGCCAAACAACGGTCGCGCGACCCAGCCTGTTGTTGATCTTGAAGTCCGCAAAGTTTAGATTGTTGTTGCACCAGGAACGCAGCTGGTCTTTGATGCCATACTTGTTCAAATAGTTGTTGAGGATGGTGGTGCTCTTGAAATAGTTCAATGACTCACCCCAAGCGGACTCTCCCCGCTCCCGGAAGACAAACTTTTCAAGAAAGCTGTCATATGAAGCGCTCCGTGTTGTTAGACCAGTCTCCTGTGTACGGGTTTCCCAATCCCGCATTATCTCCTCTGACTTGTCAAGCAAGCTTATCCACGTTTCACCGGTGCCTTGGTGGTACTGGTTGTGCATCGTGCAAAGTGCTCGTCGCACCTCCACTGGTGTGTCTGGCCTGAGCATCCTGACATTCTCTAGGCCGGTCGACATTGCACGTTGTACATAGACATTGTCTTCATCACGGCTCAGTGCTCTGTAGAGTGCTTCGCTTCTGTGTCCGAAGGTGATGGCATACACAGGAAGCTGGTTGGAAGGGCCATATACCATCCAAGCCCTTCCTAAGTGTCAGTGTCAGATAAACCACCAGTGTCTTGTCCAGTTAAAGCACAGCAGTCAGTGAAAGATTATTCTAGATAGACTAGATAGATAGAATAGATAGATACATATTTACTCGTAAGACTCGTAAGAACCTCCCACCTTCCACCCTTCGGCTGATGTGCTCGTTGTCATGTTATGGATGGACGATTCAGTGGGTGATGTGTTGTTCCTGTTGTTGTTGTTGTGGTCGTCATCAGTGTTGTAGTACGATGTTGTACTCACAAACAATATAAGCCACAGTACAGTAAAGTAATTGATTTTGGCGAGGAACCACTACAGTCCACATTGAGCCCTGAAGTCAAAATCCTGTCCGCATAAGCCTCTGCTAGTGACTCCATGATTGGTCTGTTGGTTGGGTCTGGTCGAATTGCACGCTCTCCGTTGATCAGCCAGGGAATGGTTGTTGTGCCACATCCATATCGACTGAAGACCTCTTCGACGAAGAGTTGTCCTTTCAACCCAGCAAACTCGTCCAATGGTGACGTTGAGCTGGGCGCCTGATCACCGCTAGGTGTTTCTGAACGCTTCATTCTCTTCGCAGTCCCATTGCCACTGCCGACATCAATGCTGTCGCCCCTCTTCATTGAAGCGAAGTCAAAAAAGGAAGGCGCAACAGGCTAGGCGACTAGGCTGACAGGCTGACAGACAGACTGATGGTCTGGTTCGCCGATGATTCGATCCGATGATCAAAATGATCACTGCAAAGCCAATGCACACAATATACTTATCTCATGTGACTTGACAAGATGAATCACAAATGCATTTGCACCCAGGACTCATTGGTTGATTCACACTCTACACTCTCAATGCCACACACACGCATCAAGATCAAGATCAGGAACAAAAAAGGTTCCAAACAATCCAATCAATGTCTGCCTAGGAATCCCAGGAAGGGAGAAAGCCTGAATCCTCAATCGTATCCCCAGCTGAGCCCCACGCCCCATGTCAGGCAATGAATTCAATTTGAATTCAATGGAGTGTTGGGCCTGGCAGGACTGCCAGCACTCGTCTCATTCATTCGCCACCATTCATTCACTCACACTCCCGACTCATTTATCATACACTCATTATTTCCCATCTAACCACGTTTCAAACGTCAAGGTCAACTTCACAGGCAGGCTGCAGACTCAACGTGATAAGCAAGAAGCAAGAGTCACAGCATGTCACAGCCGTTGGCTATTAGTTAGTCACAGCCATAGTTGGCAAATATATAGCCCATGGCCATGCCAAAACAAATGCCATACAACAACTCAACTGCCCTGATTGAATGATTGAATAGTCACTTGGACTCAGACATGACAGACAGACAAAACTCAGCATGGTAGCCAGCACAGGTCCATTACCCATCTATTTTCCTTGATTCGCGATCCACAATCTGTGGGTGTGTCTTTGGCCCTTGGCCCTTGGCATTCATTTCCCTTCCCTGCCATCATCAGTGCCTTTGTAGTTTGTGCTCCGACCGGTCCGACCGTGATTTTGAATGAAGTTGAAATCAACCAAAATATTGAACTTAGAAGTTAGAAGCACAGGCGCAGGCAAAACAAAAACAAAGGAGCTAGAACTGTTTGTCAGTCACGTTAACCCAGGCAGAGTTGGACTTTGCATGAAACTACCGTGCAATGCCTGTTACATCACAACTGTACATTCGACCGATTGGATGGGAACACTCCAGAGAACACGGAACACCCTATGCCCAGGGTGTTTCAGAACTAGATTGACTGACCAACAAACAGGCCAACAGGTCAACAGAAACGGAAGCAAACAAGAACCTGAAAGCGAACCAAACCAAAACGAACTGTTCATTGTTTGTTTGCTGGCACTCTGAATTACCTGTGGCCGCCTGTGGCCTGAAATGTGCATGCAATGCAATGCGTGCAAGGATCATGCACCGCTTGAAACTCTGTACGGCCTGTACGGTCTTTATTTGACCTTTGGGTCAAGTACTCTTCACACAAACTTCGCGATCAGCTCAAAGTCAGAGCCCTCACTTGCCCAATGGTAATGGTGATGAAGGATGCACCTTCCTGAACATGCGGCCGTGAATGGTGCGAGCGTGGTGGTGAACTTCTTCACCTGGTCGCGCTGGAGATTTTCCACGAATGCGTGAACGAATCCGGGCAGAGTCACCGTCGCGTTCTGCATCACCTTCAACCAATGCCAGATTTTGCCGCATAGAATGAACCCCAGTGATGATGGGCCCAACGCTGAGAACCTCAAACGCATCAGTGGTCAGTACATCATGTAGTAATCATGTAGCATTTAGAAAGTACAGCTTTCAAACAGTAGCTTTCCAATTACATATTTCATATTTCATTCATGTATTTACATATTTATACAACTGATATCAACTGATGCAAGATGATTCAAGCCTTACAAGCCCATTAGGCAAGTGCCGCTAGTCACACAGAGACATTTCATTTTAGACCCTGTCCAATTTGGATTGCAAGACAAGCAACTGGGCAATAGAGGAGCGAATGTAGCATGTGAACTTGTAAGACAAAGATATTCATAGAGTTTCCAGCCTGCTGGCGCAATACTCGGGACAAGCGAGGTGCTGAACCATCTGGACCATCTGCGCTGCCTGTTTCAACATGAAAGGGGCACCAGAGATATCCCCGTCCCTTGCGCAATGTTGGATGCAATGGCCAAGCTTGCGTTACCAAAAGCTCTGTTCCTGTCAACCATCTCCCCTGCGCATCATCCTTCGCCACCTTGTCCACAAGATCAATGAAACCTGTGAGGAGCAGGAGCATGGTTAAATGAGCTGCAGCAATGTCACGTTTCAATTTCAATAAGGAACCTATAACCTACAGTCAGTTGAAACTGACAACTGACTAGTCAGTTGTATCACCACGTCTTTGTTATTTTACTTATGTTCCATGATGCGGACAAACAATCACTTGAACACTTGAATGCATCCGTATTGAATATTTGAACATAACGTTGCCTTCTCCTGTTGAATGTGGTGGATCTGCCCAAATCATTCCAGCATTGGCGATGACCGTGTGCAGAATGTCCGGGCTGGAATGCATTGCGTGTGAGGAATCTCCATTTTGATTCAAAGACCATGCGCAACTTGGGAAACGACGTCGGTAGGCCTGGTGAGGTTGGTGAGACCGAGACCAATGACAAATGTCTGAAATGTCTAGAAACCAGAATCTAGAAGCCATTAAGTTATATTAGATAAATATTTAAGATACAGTACTTTCAACTCAGCAGAATACAAGGGCAGGAACATGTCCCTGCCTCCAAGTATTTGATTTCATTATCCGAGAGAGCCATCTCAAACCTGCCGACTGTCCCATCAGCGGTTCCATCATCATTCCGATGATGAGTTGCAGTCTTCACTGAGGGCCGCTCGACAGCCCAGGCCAAGTCTTGTGTGATCTCATCCTCCAGTCTTGTTCTATGTAATGTATGTAGTGTATGTAACTATGTATGTATGTCTGTAATCAAAGTCATCAAAGTCAATTTAATGCCGAAGGGGGTGTCAGAATGCAACACTGCGCTTGAAAATATAGTTGAACACCACAGCACACGATTTTCACAATGACAATGTAATGAACTTGCAATGAACTTCCGAACCGAATGTAAACATTGCACGGACGGAGCACCGAACATGACTCATGACTCATCTCCTTCGCTCCCACGTCAGTGACCATATGCTGCCAGTAGTACTCGCGGAAATTCATCGCACACTCCCGATAGAATCTCTGTGCAAAGCCAGCAAAAGGAACAGGCTGCTCTGGCTCCGGGCACTTGATTCGATGAGTCAAACGAGTCAGTTTGCGCTCTCGCCTTGCTGGCTGTCCGAATGAAGTAGCGTCGCATATGGTTTCCTCAATGTGGTAGAGATGGCCAAGAAACCTCTGCAGCAGCGAAGCTGGAAACCTCGTCGAATTCTCATGCAAGATTTCCGGTTCCTGCATGGGATAGATATGAACAAGCAAGCATAAGCAAGCATTAGCATTCAAGTATACCAAAACACAAACAATACAGACAGACAGCCAGACAGCAAAAAGACGAGAACAACAGCTTGTACGTCAGGGCAACTGCACCACATTCTACTAACCTTTCCGAAAAACTGAGCTATCAGATAATCAGACCTACCTTACCCTGCTGGCCGCCTTAGTGAGAGTTACTGTGACTGCAGACTGTAGCTGGTTGATCAGTTGATCAGCAACAATGCTGCATGTGGCATGCACTCATCAAAAAGGGTATGTCTTTGCTGTAGTATTTGAAGGTCTTGTCAAAACAAATCGAATCGCAAACACACTAATTGAATCAATTGAATCAATAAATTGCAGAGAACTGTCTCCTGCAGATGCAGTCGATGGCCGACCCAAACGAGGAATGGCAAGATCGTGTGGTCGCGTATGCCTTGTTGCTTCCCAATTGATGAATGCGCTGTGCAGCTGGAACCGGCTACGTGAAGTTTTGCCATACGCCTCATCAAAGCTGAACTACGCCAATAACGTTTTAATAGAATTCAAGAACAGTCAAGCACAGTAAAGAATCCCAACTTTTAAATCCAAAGCACAGGTGGCAGTATTTCTCGTGGCTGTAGCACCATGAGCAGGTCTTAATGGCCTCACCACTGGCAACCATGTTGGAAAGGACTTCCAGCGCCAATTCCGGTTGCTTCTTTAGCTGTGAAATAACCTCTTGGAGCTCCGGCCGGTAAAAGGAGTTCAAGTCGCCAAAGCAACAAGTGTCGGAGTTAGTGTTTTTGTGGTCTTTCTTCCCACTACTACTGCACAGTAACTTGTATCTCAGAAGCTCTGTCCGGCATGATGCATCATATTCGATCTGGTATAAGATCTTTGGGGCTGACAGCTCCACAGTATGTCCGCGTTTGTTTCCAATCTCACGGACATAGTGGTCAATAATGTGAAGCGTGGTCTCAGGTGCTCCTATTCCTGAATAGGATGTGCTAATGCTGAAGGAATGGAGACGACTAGCGAGATCACTCCAGCTTAGCCTATCGCCCTCAATCTCATGGTCATGCCCGGCTGGAGGGTCAAGAATCTCTTCCAATGCATGATTGAAGAAGTCAAAGTTGTCGGCCATGTTCCTCACAACCCGCTTGTTCTTCACAGAGAGGCCGTAGAGAGCCGATTGCACATCCTGTGTAGCCTGTGTTGAAGGCTGCGTTGCAAGCGACTGCGACTCAACAATCGTGGCCGGCAATGTTGGAGCAACCCCAGCAACCTCAGGCTCAGCTTTGGGTGCAGGTGCCTGTGTTGGCTCTACCACATGTTCGCCCTGCGGATTTGCATGGCCTTCAGCAATCCCCGTAGATTCTCCTGACTGTGGAGGTACATCGCCTTCTTGCGCAGGCACTTTGTCATTGCTGTTGTTTGCGCCTTGGTGACGCGGCACACTGACACATCTCACATCACATCATGTTGAGACCATCCGTCCGCCGTCCGTTCAACCGGAATATGACCCGAACAATCTCAACCCAACCCAACAAATTCCGGCAAGTCACGAAGTGAGTCGCTGGCAGCTGGTTCGGCATTGAGAGTTTCGGCTTCAGCTTCGGCCGCATTGCCAGCATTGTCAGCATTGTGGCTAGCGCACTCCTCCTGGCGGGCGCTTGCACTGCGCACTGCTCACATGCATGTGTTTGGATGGTCATTACTATTGGTCTAGAATTTCCAGAATGGCTGGAGTTAAAAGGCACCTGGGATATGAACAAGTAAGCAGCGCACCAAAAACGCAATCCTGATACTGATTCGCCACGTTCGCATCAAATGACATCAGATCACGCATGGCTTGGTGAGAGCTGAACAATGCAGAGGTGTCAGCCCAGGGTGTCTCCTGATCAATATCATCCACATCAAAAGCCTCATCCTCCAGGGCATCCTTGACCATACCAGCCAAAGCAGTGGTTAAAGAACTGGTCACTGACTCCAAATCATCGGCGTGGTGTGCGGTTGTTGCCACGCCAGCATCATTGGCCTCTTGAATGAACTTGTGCCTAATGGCCTCATAGTCCTCATGGTTTTTCTGGGTCTTCTCATCCTTGGACTCACCCTCCGCCACCTCCCCAAACTTTCGTTTGTGAAGCTCGTGGTTTGAGTTGTGACTGGCCGAAGTGTCAGCTGGCGCCGCACCTGCCGAAGTGTCATTCAATTTGAGACATTTGGATTCGCTGTCTCCACCACCACTGCCCGAGCGCAAAGCATCAATGTCATTGCGTGTGTCCTCCATGCGGAAGTGGACCCAGACCTCCTGGCAACTCAGGAAGGTGTAGGATGTGTTGACCACTGGCCCTGTATTTAGGCTGGAGTTGGAACACATGTGTTGTGTTGCCAAAAGGATCCAAAAGGTTTAAAGTTTCAAAAAAAGTCCCTTGAACTATCTGTCCTCTCCCTGTCGCGGCAGCAAATACATGCGAGGATCGTCAAACACCTTCGTGACAATAAGTTCCCACAGAACGCAGCCACCTTTGTCCTGTGCCCAACCACTGCGCAGCTGGTCGTACTCAGTCTGAGTGCATCTGTGTTTGGAGTGGTGCTTCATAAAATCCTCATGCGTCACAAATGTATTTCCTCGAAATTCCGCAAGGGCTGCCACCCGGAAAGCACCCCTTTTGTTGCTGTCTTTTAATCCTGCTTCCAACAAGTAAATGGTGGTATTTTTTGACACCACCCGGCAATTGTGGCTACGAACCTCATGTGTTTTTCTTGAGAGGATAGGAGCCATGAATTTGCCAATGTGAGCAGTGTTGATCAGCAACCCGCGCAAGTCTCCTTTGACTCTTCTTGGGCTGCACGGCCCACCTTCAACTGCAACTTCAGTTGCCATGGAACACGCTGGCCTTTTCTTGGCTGACATGATCCGAATTCGAAAAGTCACGAATTCAACTCAGTTGTTTTCCTCAAGTCTCAAGACTTGGCAACCCCTTAAGCCCTTGAGCCTCCAAAACGACAGACAGACACCAATAACAGAACACTGAACACGGACTCAACTCAGCTCAACAATCTCCCCATTTCTTCCTTTGATTGATTCTTTTTTTGTTCGGAAAGAAGATGATGATACCAGTCATAGCAAAAAGACATCTCACAGTCTCACGGTCAATCCCTTGCCGATCGGGCCTCGAGCGTCTCAAGTGAAAAGGACCTGCCGTGAAATTGAAATTGTGTTTTACGATTGCTTGCCGTTTCGCCTAGGTCTCAAAACCATGTGTTTGTGGGACAAATATGGTGGACTTCACTAAATAGTTACTGTTGTTGCTTGAGTGTTTTCTGTATTTTGCAATATTTGTATCATTGAAATCGATGTTTTTTCTGATCTGGAAAATGTGAGGAGGGTGGTCCCCACAGCCCTAGTTTGCTGGGAGGGGCCTCCCATCATCAGAAAGGGTGCCAGGAGGTGCCTCCTGGCAGCCAGGATGTTGCCTCCCCTCTGCCAGGAGGCATCCACACCAGGGTCCCTGCAGAAATGACTCTGACTCCTTGCTGCCAGGAGGCAGCCTCCTGGCACTAGAATGATGCACCCAACCTCCTTCTCCCCAAAATTCACTGCCGGAGAGATGTTTGTTGCATAGTTGTGTGTCCATTACTTGTTTAGAAAATCATTGATCCATTGAACAATTTATTGGTTGTTGGTGATGTATTTATGCAATCAGTGGCATTGACTTCGCTGAAACAAACGGTCTGTCCACACGCCTTTGTTGACGTTGATAATGCCAAATGAAGATATGTAGAACGCCACTCCTGACAAAGGAACAACTGGCTTCTTCATCGACAACGTGAATGTCCATCATTGTCATGTCCACCATCTAATTGAATCGTTTGTACAGTCTATAACATTTGCCCTCTTACTTTTCTTTTGACTTTAAGCAGATTCCGGTGCCGCTTGATAGTGTGTGAGACTTCAAATCGGAAACTCACAACTCTGAGTTGTCTGACTCAGCCTCCGTGCACATGTCCATGTGTGCACTGGGATTTGCAGCTAGAGTGATGCAAAACGCAGCTTCCGCAGCAATTTCACTGCAAACTACCGTGGTGTCCGATGTTGGCGAATGATTCAGTGAAAGTGTTTCATCCACCATTGCGTCACTGTCACTGTCACCGGTGTTGTCGCTGTCAGACATCTGAAAATCAACAACCCACTCAGCATCGAAATCACTGTCATCTTCTGGTCCAGCAACATGGACCCCACAAATCCAGGAACTTGCTGTAGTTGACATTGACGAATCAATGACAGAGTCATCATCATCATCATCATCATCATGGTCATTTTCTTCCTCGTCACCTTCCACATCCACATCCGACAGTGATGACGATTCGCTTGCTTCTTCCGCTCGCAACGAGCAAGTACAGCAGTAACAACACCCACCGCAGAAGTCACACGAAAAGCCCTCGCACAGTGTACAGGAGCTCCAGCATCGGAACTCCGGAGGTACTGGGCCACCTTGGCCAGGTTGCCAGTGCCAGCCAATGTTGTCCACAGCCCATGGACCATATAGAGGGGGCTGACAACCCGATTCCGTCTCCGTGTCTGTGTTTGCCACAGCAGGTCCTACTGCTGAGTCCCCTCCACAATCCATCTGTCAGGTGGTGAGGTCAGATCGGTTCTTTGTGTATCCGAGTCTCCGACTCTTGAACCAATATGGCTCCAACTCACTTCCAGATATTTCTGGATGTTTCTGATGTTTCCTAACAAACAACGCCAAGTCAAAAGTGATTTCAGCATTCACGCAAGGGTTCTCCCCCCACATGATTCATGACACATGACGCCCGAAATCAATACAAGGTTTGCAAATTGGCAAATAGGACCAGGTGGGTCAAGTGGTTGCTGGCCCAGGGCCCAGATCAAACAGTCGGGTACACAAACAGTGGGGTAAACAGTAAACTGGTAAACCAGCAATATTGGTTTGCGTCAATATCACTCATATCAACCAACCAGTTATCGGTCACCGGTCGGCTACGGATTTAGCCAATAGTTATGCCAATGGTCGTGTCGGACTGCTTGAACCTTTCCAAAGCAAAAACACACAAGATGATGCAGAGTCGGCCGGCCTTTCATTTAGATCTCACAACCCTCTTGCATGCCACCGCATGCTGAATAATGCCTTCACCTTTTCCTTATGTGTTTGTCAGTGTTTGTCATGTTATGTTACTTGATCCCATCTTGGTCCGTCTTGGTTATAGTTGTATTTTATTTATGCTTTGGTCTTCGTGTTGGTTTGTGAATAGTTTCGTTGTTTGTGTGTGATTCCATGGGTAGTTCACACTGCTCCTTATTGCGGAGTTTTGTAGAGCTATGGTTTCTTGATCTGGCCCCGGCCCCGGTGAAAGGCAAAACCTGGTAGCTATCGCCATCGCCGCTCGCCGCTCGCCCTCAACGACCGGTGGAACCCAGTCCTTTGAAGTTAGCATTCAAATCCAAAGAATCCAAAGAACCAATCCTCCAGGTGCAAGCAATGAGCAAGCATCAGAATCAGCAAGAACTGTGGAGTCATGAATATGAATTATGAGCCATGAACAAGAACAATGAACTTATATAAATATCAAGAAGAACAAAACATAGAAGAGTCGCACAAAAAGAAGAAGAAGAAGAGGGAGCAAGAGCAGGAGGAAGAGGGGACCGACCACTCTGTTACAAAAGTACAAGACTGACTGAGATTTACTTCTTATTGTGGTTATACATTGTACATGGTATATCATCATGAAAGGCATGATTGGTTCTTGTTAGTTCTTGTTCTTGTTCTCACAATGCTGCAACGTGCTACGACAAAAGTACTGATGATGAACTATGATCTCAACAACAAATGGCTCTGGCTCAATCGAATCGATTAAGTTTGTTCTCCTTCACGGGCCATTTGCAGAAGCACTCAGTAGAGTAGAATCCTCCGTGGCTGCCTGACCAAGTTTCGATGTCCGATTCGAACAATGTATATACTGCATGTATATAGATTTTTTCACATATATACATATATTAACCTCTGAACCTAATTATACAAATATCATGGGTGTAAGTCATCAGCGCAATGATATGCAAAGTCATCAGCATTCAGTACTCAAAAACAGACAGACACTTCCTGCTGCCTTTGCGACCTGCTGCCTGTTTGTAGTGTATGTTGACTGTCTTGGTCATTACTGCTGTCTACTGTTTTGTCTCTTGAACTGTGAAACCAACGTAACAAACGTGATTATGACTACTTTGTTTTGTTCTGGATGACAGCTATTGTAGTTCCCGCTTCACAGTTGCCTGTTTCCCTGCCTGACAGCCTGACAGCCAATCAAATCGCCATCCAGCCTTCAGTTTTTCAGGGTGCTGCGCACAGTCTGACTAGAGGGCACTCCGGATTCCTTTGTTACAACGTACCGCTCCCCTCGCTACTCCGCCACTCCGCCCAGAATGCCGAAATCTACAGAGCCTTCTGTTGGTGCCAGCCCACAACGCATCCCTACTTAGTGGCTGATTCACTGATTGACGATTGACAAATTGACGAGTGTAATGACTCAATGACTCATGACTGTAATCGAACCAGAAAAACAATTGAACCTGAATGACCCTGGATTGCACAAGATTATGACTTGGCCATCAACAAAAAGCTGCGATACCGGAATGCCAGCTGCGAGACTAGATGCGACCTGGGAAAGGATTGACTAGTGATTTGTGATTCATGACCAGGAATACCCGAAATACTAGCATACCAGGAATACTACAGTATTTCTAGATCTTGATAATTCCCAGAATGACGTGAGCCGTGAGCCCGAGATACACTGCTCACTGCTTATGCCACTTAGTGATGCTTGTTGTGATGCCCAAACTTTAGCTTTCCTTTTTTGTTGCCTGTTGATTGCCTCTAAAAGGTCCTTCTTTGTTGGGAACTGAGAACTGAATCGACCTATCTAGCCTATCTATATAACGAACAGTCTGCATACACACACACAACATGAAAGAAACATGAATGATGGTTGAACCAGTTCGAAGCTCAGCAGCAACCTGACACTATCTCAGTATCTCAGCGGAAATTGGTTTTGCATTGTTGCATTCACCCCAACCAAGGATTCTGATCCAAAAAGATCAAAAAGTCACTGCCACAAGAACCCTGTGCCCATGCTCCCTGTCAATTGCCAAGCCTCTGTCCACATCACATATCACAGTCGATCACCGTCCACATTCCGCTTTGCGCCTGACACACTTGTATGTGTATGTTGCTGTGTTGCTGTGTTCTGACCACCAATATCTCTGACTCTACGACGAGTGTTTGCCTAGTTGCTGACTGACTCCCTGCAGGAGCTTTGACATGGGCAGAAAAGGAAACATCAATGCAAACGGCCCACGGCAAACATTCAAACGCACAAACAAACAGAGTTTAACTCGACTCGTCGGCGCAACGGCGCAACGCAAACAATGAACATTCAGTCTTCACTCCTTGAGTGAAGATGATGAAGATGCAACGTTAACGTTAACATGAACAATGAACATATTGAAGGCTGCTGGTGGTAATGCCATCAACCTTGTCTTTGACGTTTAGATTTGCAAACTCTTGCAGACAGCGAACCAATGATTATATACATTATACTATATACATAAATAAATATATATATATTATATATATATATTAGCAGAGTCGAGAGCCACAGCCACAGTCGAGGACAGGTGGACTGGTGGACTGCTTATGAAAGTCAATTTCGCTTCACTTCACATCACATCTGATAGGGCCTACAGTCGTTCCAAAGGTTTAGCATTCTCCGCCTAACACACATTCCGCAAATTCACAAAGTTTATGACAATTACCTTCACACCTGGACGCTGATCCTCCATAGGTCCATTTGGAAGACCATCTGTGTCTGTGTCTCCGCTTGCGCGCGCGTCCTGCATTCTGTCTCTCAATCTTGCATGCGCGTCCATAGGCAAACAGGCAGTGAAAATAAAGTTGTTGTTGCAATGGCCCGCAATGGTGTCGTGTTAAAATTAAAACCTAAACCTATTTGCTGGTATTCAAAAGCTAGTGGCAATTGGTAATGAAAAGTTAACGAGTTCTGAGTTTTGCGTTCGGATGTTGGCTGGCTTCCAATGTTTGGTCCATTGGTCGAGTCAAAATGAAAAGCAACCCATCCTGGCGGTTTGAGTGGTCCATGCACACCTTGCACACTGGGCAGCTAGTCCTGACGAGGTTTAAGTCAAAACAGTGACAGTTCCCAGCTTATCCCTTTTTGGTTATTGATTCTTCTTGATTCAATCTGCGAATTGGCTTGCATACTTACAGACACAATCTGAGCAATTAATGGTGAACTTTCTGATTAAAAACTCAGTCCTTCCGTTGGCAAAGCAGGCTGGTAAAGAGGTCCGCCTGATGTTGGGCATGGCGTCCAAATTGGAGTAGTTTGCATTCACACCACTGGCTAGCAAGTCTGCGCATGGACCATGCCAAGTCCTCGGAGGGGTGGGTTTCGGGTTTGACATATGATGTAATATGAAACCATATGTGGGCTTTGGCGTGTGATTGACTGTACTGACATATTGGATAAGAGCAGCTCAACACCACCCGTTTTGAAACTGCTTTCTACCAAACACATCCAAACACTACCTGTTGTAATGCTGACACTTACTAAATTGCAAGGAATGGAATGTGGAATTAACAAACCACCATTGTTGATCACTTCAATCAGAAGAACACACTTCAAGTGGACAGATTGCCAAGTATCAAAGCGCAACATGGGCACTGGAACATGGTACGCCCAATATCCAATGCTACACCAAAGGGGATATTGGCCACTCTGTGCCGACATAGTGTGCAAACTGAAGACTCTGAAGAGGAAGAGGAACTGCCACGGTCTAGTTCCAGTCTGGCTTGCATGGAGTCAGAGTTCCACTCGTCGCTATTGGCTTGCAAAGCAATGTTGCACATGCTTTGCAGGCGCAACATGTTGGAATCCATTTCTGGTCTTTCACCACAGCGGTACCCTCGAGCTCGTTGCATTGGCACTCCAGTGTCTGATATCACTACAACCTCTTCCGACAGGTCCATTGGTTCTCTCAGTGCTCCAACGCACACCAGTGCCTTGACACGATTAAACTTGTCAAGTTGGACTGGACGACCTAGCCTTCCAGGCAGCTGCCAATGCACGAATCTGGCCTCATACTCTTTGGGGGCATCAGTGCCTTGAGAGGGCAATGGTATGCACACCAAAGACAAATTCCTTCCAAATGTTGGCTGACGCTCCGAAGCAGCATGAGCTTGAAAGATTTGGCTGGACACTGATGCTTCTTTCCTCCAACTCTCACACGCCAACTCCAAAGCAAAAGCGGCGTGCTTCAACTCTTGTTCCGGTGCAGAAGGGGCGTCAACGCCACTGGTGCACACATATGCATTCACGAATGTCATCCAAGCCGGCTGCTTCAAAGGCAGCGTCACAGAACGCGAACGGGCTGCAGAAGACCCAGGTGTGCAAGGACGTTCCATCACTGTCGGAGTGACCACAGGAAGATCAGGCTCAGTATCAGCACTGGGGTCGAAGTTTCCCATAAGGGACGTGCTTTGCAGCGCTGCTTCTAGGAGGGCTTCCTCCTCTGTAGCGCCATCCTTGGCACAAAAAATATACGCAACAGACTGTTGACTTTTGACACCACAATGTAGTAAGTATCTTTGGCAAAGGGCAAACAACAAACAGCAAACAACTCAACCAGAACTTGCGTGCAGACAACACAGACACACACACTTCACAAAAGTTGCACAATTAATATCACAATTACAGTAATGACATGTGTTTTTGTCGCACTGCACGCCGATCTTTCTAGCAGTCTCAGTCATGTCCTATGCGCTAGTATCGTACGCAAAATGCAAATGGTAACCATGTTGACGACCATTAGCGTTGTGTTTTGGTTAGTTTGCTCACAGATAATAGATATTTTAGAATCTAGAATGTATATAGCAGTCGCCTGTGGGCTAAACAGCAAGAGTAAACAGAAAACAATACGAGTCATACCGTTGCGCCGGGCCCCCTTGCTCCCACAGCCCCGGCCCTACAAGTATTCCGCGCCGGTTCCACCAAGTCTCAGCAAGCTCTTTGTTGGCTACATCCACAAAGTGCTTCCCCTGAATCTTGTCACCACGATTCAACACCCGAAGTGCAAGTTCTGATTCTGATCGAGCACGTTCCAGCTCCATGGTCTCTTTCTCTTGCTCATTTGTCCATGATTCATCCTCATCAATGCCAGGCTCCATTCCAGTATTGCATTCTGTATCAGCAACCTCCCTTGCAAGATCTGCGTCACTTTGAGCCAAGGAGGCTTGCCCAGCTTCATGACATTCCATCAGGTGATAGATAGCTTCAATGACCTCCTCCTCTTCCCCTGCTTCGTCTTGATCAGGATCATCTGGGTTTGCACCAGGCTGTTCGCGAGAAGCTTGGAACTCCTTCATAATCTGTGGCCAGTTTTCCGCACCTGCGTCGGAATCAGAACCATTGTCGGGCCCACCGTGCGAACCCACATTGTTTTCATCATCATCATCATCATCATCATCGCCACCGCCATCGCCATTTTCCTCATCATCATCACCATCATCGCCACCACCAGCCAAACTTGACAGCTTGGCGCGACAGTTCTTGGTGAGAGGCTTGAGGGTCAACGCAAGCTTGAATGAACCGGCAACTGCTTTCAAATAGGAGTCCTTTGCTGGCTCAAAAAAATGTTTGACGCTAGTGACGTTGCTAGACATTGAAAATAGCAAAAGAAACCAACTGCTGGATTCACACTGGTGGACAGTGGACTATGGACTATTGCAAATACTACTATAACTCTGAACGCAGATCAAAGGCAGCCCGCATAGTAGAAGCATAGCCGCATAGTCCCAATAGCATAGCATAGCCATTAAACTCTAACCGTGTTCTTGTTTGACTTGTTTGCGAAGTTTACAAAGTATTCTTTTGGAGTTGTCGTGGGCCCTTTGTAGTAGTAGAGGAGGAGGATTCTAAGACTCTCTGCCTGCTTCAACTTGGTTCCCTTCTATATTGTTTTTTGCTCGACGCATCGAATCAAATCATGAATTCCCGCAATGCAAGTCTGAGTCTGACGCAACCTAAGCAACCTACAGCCCTGCAGCATAACATAAGTTCCAGCAACCATATATGCACAGGTTGTTGCGAGGTCACGTTAGCGCAAGTCAGCAGAGCGTGGCTTGGGTGAGGTGACTTGGACACAAATAGACGACGTAAACAGACTACTCATGACACAAGAACTTGACGTGTGAAAAGCACTGTGATGCACAGGACGTGACATGTAACGGACCTGTATTAAATTAAGAGTCAAAAGTCAACAGTCGACAGCCGAGTCTAGTCTAGTTACTATTTTTGTATCAAACGTAACAACAACCACAACAACTACAACAAAAACATGTTAACGCGCTACCTTACCAAGCATTGACGCTGTGACCAATAACAAAGCCATAATCATCTCCAGCCATTGCCAGGTGCCATCCCACAGCAAGCTCGTTCTTTGACTCTTTGACTCAACACAGAAGCGTGAGCGTGAGAAAGTTGCTAAGCACACTGAACACTAAACCAATAACCAAGCCCGTCCCTTTGTTCTTGTAGGACTGAGCCCTTTGTTTGACTCTCTTTTCCAGCAGTAGTACTTCATTCTCCTCTTTCCCAACTTCAAAGTGAGCGTGTGGGCCCGTTGGGCCGTTTATCGTCTTCGAGTCTTCGATTATCATGATCGGTCCATGGCAGTATGTGGCAGTATCAATATGTATCAATACTAGGATTGTCCATGCTGCGTGGGGAAGCGCACTACTACTGAGCCAAGACTCCTCACAGACGTGCACCAGCAGCTCATAGACCTCAATGGTGGTTCTGTCTTTGCTAACAGCTTTGTAAAGGCGCGTGAAGAGGTCGTGGGACTTGAGAAATCTGAAAGGAGTCCGCAGCTCGTACAAGCCTTCTCCATCTTGGACTTTGTAACAGCAAACGAGGTGAAGGGTTGAATACACCTTGTCAGTCACGAGAAATATGTGCAACGCATCTGTCGGTTTCTTGGGTGTCATGACCAAAGCGACGGCAGGTAACCCATTCTTGCACGTGTAGGCCTGTTTGGCACGGTAAGAATTCAGTTTTGAGTTCATAGACACAGCCCAGAGACGTTCTGCTGACATTCGGGGATGTGATTCTGGATCTAGCTTGGTGTCATGTTTCTTCGCAGCTGCCAAAGAAGGCACATCATCCCGGGGAGCAGCAGACGCAAACCTTGATTCATTGTCTTCCACCTCAGATATTAGAGGCCATCCTGCCATGCACTCTTGCAACAAGACTTTGCGGTATCTTTGACATCAGAGAACTTGCGAGATCCTGAGATGGAATAACCTCCAAGGCCAAGATAGTGCTTCAAGGCAACTCTGGATGTACAAAGGTCAAGTGATCCTGAAGGACACCTGTCCCCGTATAGAGTCAATGCTTTGTTTAGCCTCTCTGATTCTTGTACATCACTGTCCATCAAGTGGAATACGGCACGGAGCGTCACATACAAGCGCCATCCACAATAGCCGGTTGTTGCCGCAAAAGCAAAGTCAGCCTTGTAGCACTCCAAGTTTTTCAATTTCCGCACACTGATGTGTAAGTCCTCGTCTTTGCTGTCCAGTATTCGCTTGGCATGATGCTGTCGATCAGGGCCTGGAAGGAAAAGTAAATGCTCAAGGCTGCTGAGTTCTGAAGCAATCATGCATTATATCAGGCTTCCCCAACGCCGAACAATTACATTACAATGATAAGCAGGGGGCCCTTCCATGTGGGACATGTGGCGGGATATGATAAAATGATAAAACTGTAAACAGTGACTGGCGACAGTCGCGACCGCGACAGCAATTCAACTGAGCAGCAAAAAACTCGTGGCCCATGCTTCACAAGGAAAGCCAGCGCAAACGGATCCCGTCTCATTGGTACAACGATCTTTCTGTGAAAGCCGGAAGCACTATGCAAGAGCATGTCCAACCTTTTGCAGCGCGGCTATGCGTTTGTGCGTGACACTGTGACAGAAAGCATCGCTATATTTTTGCCCCAGCCCCCAACCCCCGCAACAGCAACGGCAACAGTATCACAACATCAACTAACTGAATTTGTATATCTCCCTGATCCCATCATGGTAGCCGGCCCATGAGTCTAAACAATTACAGTAGTAGTGCAGAAAGTTATGGTTTGTTTGTTTCACTGCAAACTTTTGATCAGGTCCGATTAGGATTTTGATGGCTACACTACACCACTAGCAAGCGCATTTGACCACCGCAACATTAACATGTAACGCAGCTGAAGAACGCAAAGTTCCGGATAAACTGGGACTCCTCAGGCTCCTCATCTTCCCCCTCCACCATACACTGGAATTGTGTCAGCCGGGGCCATATGTCCAGGAATTCTTCAGAAATAGATAGTGCCTTTCCAGTAGCTAACTGTGCCACGTGGTTCCATTGATTCAGTTGACGTTGCTGAAGGAAGCTATGCAAGTGGGTTAGAGGCTTTCGGCTGGTGTGCATGACCTCCATAACACGCCAGAACAATGTGTCTTGTACAGTGCTAAGACTGCGTTTTCTCCATCTCCCCATCTTTTCAGCATATGCTTTGGTTTCCTCAATTGCAATGTCATTGATTGAGGGATGCGACTTTGATTTCGTGTCACCGTCATCACTCTTAGACATTTTGGTTTTGAGGACGGAGGCCAAAATGGGAGCAAGCATGTCTTTCCCACATTGAAGAAGACGCTGTTCAGGCCGATCGCAACCAGACCAGCGACCAGAACATGCCTTGGGAAACAGCGTCCGCACACACTTCTTGGCTGATTCTGCGCCATATGCTTCAGTCCAGGCTCTAAACAACTGTTTGCTGACATCTCGGCACACGTTCACCAGGGTCGCTAACGATGAGTAGTAAGTCCATTCTCGAAATCCTTTGAGGCACCTATCCGCAGCCTTCAAAACAGAAAGGGCGACCAGATGCTGTGCGTGCTCGAGGCACGTGCACTCGATGAAAATGCAATTGGGGTCATCCATCGTGTCTGCACGAATGACCTTCCGAGCACCCATCTCTGATGAACCAGCATCCGTGGTAGCGCAATAGATATGAACTGTGTTCTTCCTGGGAAGTCACTACAGCGACAGGGACGACGAGCCCTCGAAGTCTTCAAGTGGATTGGATTGGACAAGGTTGATGGTGGATTTGTTCCTCTATTCAGACAGTAGATTATTTGGTGTCTCCCAGGTTCCGATACTGATTGATACTCTAATACTCTACAATTCTACAATGCTTTGCAAAGAGAGGTGAGAAGATCTGACAACTAGACAACGAAAAAATAAATAGACAAAAAACATAACGACAACATACAAGCCACCGCTGCAAGGCCGTGTCAGACTGCACTTTCTTCCAGGAAATGCACCCGAGACATTCTAACTGTTTGAGAGTCTGCGAGACAGTGGCCTCGGATGTACTGCCATCAACGGGCAGGACATCAGCAACACGCACAATTTCTTCAAACCAGTCCTCAAAGCGCCAATCGGCGCAGCTGCTCTGGAACCCATTGTCCGCCATTGATTCTGATTCTTTCAAAAAACCGGACCGGAGAATCAACCCTGCTAATTTGGCTCCCTTGAGGATGTTGCTGTTTGTTGCATCCTCCTTGAAACAGTTCACAACCAAGCTGAAAGAGTCATTTCCGCCAGTTGTGATCTCGCCATAGACATAGTTGTACCATAGTCTGGCTGAAGCTACCAAAGAATTCCCTGCTCGACACTCTGAACGAGTCACGGTGTATCTGGAAATGTCCTGTAGCAAAACTGCGCCTATGTCAGCTGTTGCTATGTTGGATAGATTGCGGCGGATGGCGAGGGCGAAGGAACCTTGCAATGTTAGATGCTTCCCTTTCCCTTTCCGTGCCCGTTGAATTTCCAAACAAGCATAATCGTCTTCAGCATTCTCTTTCTCAACAAGCTTGGCTTGCGTCCTTTGGAGAGCATGCTGCAACCGATGAACTTTGGATCTCAACGCCTTGTTCACCCGACGCAGCTTGTGCACATGTTTTTGTTCTCGTTCCAACCGCCTCGAACTGTCCTGGGAGCGTTCCAGTGTTGAAACATGATGAAACAACGTTTGTAACTAAATCAATTTGACTCACGTATTAGTATAAATATAAAAAATAAATATAATATATATATACACATATTTATGTGTGTGTGCGTGTTTGGAAGCAGGGTTCGGGTTCGCGGTCTAAAAAACATGTGACTGTGAATGACGCTAGCGGGCATAATGTTCCATTGGCTGCCGCAATTTGTTTAATCTTGGTTGTACTATGCTTGGCTTGGATAGTTTCTCCTTTCTAAAAAATAGAAACTCTTTAAGTGCTGATTGGATTCTGAGTTCGCTCTTTCTGCTTCTTCCAACTGCGACTGCAGATCCGATATCTGGGATTGGCGGGCAGTGGATTCTGATGCCCCAACGCTCAAGCTGTCCAATTGACTATCCAAAGCCGTTTGTGTAGCACTGTCCGACGCATTTGTGAAAGCCGGACAATCACTGTAGCTGCGGCTAGCACCTCCTTCTTCACCAGGATCTATCCACATCTGACTCTGTAAGGCCAGGGAAACAACTCTTTTCCATTCTTCGTCAGAAATCTCTATGTCCAGGACGTGCAAGAGAAACTGTGGGATGATGGAAACATCATACACACCACTTGCTATCTCATGAGCAGAAGCCTGTGGAGTTTGCAAGAAGTAACCCAGTTTGCGCGTGAGGACATACTCAGCCTTTCTAGCTGCTGCAGGGTCTCGTCTCCTTTGTTAAATCTGCTGACCTAAAGGAAGAAAACATTGTAATGAGCCTATGTAATGGATTGGTCTTAAACAAACGGGAAAAACAGAAAGACTACGTGATCATTCGCCTGGCAAGGTTCGCTTCTGCACTCACCCCCAATTCCAAGATCCACGACAAATGTTTTTCTGGTATTCGCAAGGTCTTGGAAGGTCCAGAAGCAAACGCGCCCAGAACGAGCAGCCGCACGAGTTCGTACATGGAATGCGTTGTTGGATTCTACTATTTAAATTATGTTGTCGCTCGTAGTATCTAAAATATTCCATCAATGAAACCTATTGATTGGATTTGCTGCAACTGTGATTGAACATGCTTTTTGGTTTGCAGTCACTGAAAAAAAACACGATCACAGCTTCAAAAATTATCAGCCCTCTCTCTTCAAACGGCCCGGAGCAGCATGTCCAGTTGAAAAATTGGCATGACACGACTGCACAAAGTTCTTGTTTCTGCATTCAACACAGGCACACAAGCATTTGTATTTCTTGAACTCAGGGAGAAACATACGTTTTTTCTTAGATTTAGGACCGACAAAAGGTTCACAACAGAGATTGGAACATCAATCACTTGGAACCCTCAAGGCAAACCCTTCAGAATTCCACTTCCCAACCGTGCTAGCTGCCTCAAAAAACCAGCCGACTCAAGCAAAGTTTTCTTTTAAACACTTTGATCCTTCCATCTCTAAATCCTGTTTCTCTCACCACCGGGTCTAAGCCACCTTGATTTTTGCGTGTTAAATTACTGTTCCTGGCAACCTCACAGGTCAAATTTCACAAACCTGAAAAGACAGGAGGCAACATCAAGGAGCAAAATTTGGAAAACCCGTAAGACCAAATCAGCGCCAGGAGGCAGACGGTCGTCTGCCTCCTGGCGCCAAAGGTGTCGCACCCCCATAGTGCGAAACGAACGTCCCTAGCCCTTGGAGATTTTTGGGGGGGGGGCGGTGCAGGGGTTCGAGGTTTGAGGTTGCCGGCTCCAGCTTGAGTGTGAAGGTGATATGAATATGATATTCAGAAACAGGTCGCAGGTCAGAGTTTTCCTCACCACCCACCTGAGAAAAGAATCGCTCAAGAACGTTGGAGCGTTTTTCATCTGTTGTTGTCTTTGAGGACTTCAGCCAGAAACTGGCGGATCTTGTCTAACCAAGGGTTCAGCGGTTAAACCAGACCTTTATCATAAAGACCTAAATTAGGCAGAATTGAAAGCATTCGAATTACACTCTGACTCACTAACATGGAAGTGGAGTTCACCCCTTGTTGGTAGAGGAAAGTAGTCTTCCTTACGGGACCATTTTCCCATCCACGTAACCATGTGATGTGTTCGTCAGAGGGTCTGTTTCATCAATGAACAAGACTGGGTTGATCCGCCGGATCTTCTGCACTGTTTGAAGGTGATTGGAAACACGTTGATGTAGGCGCCAGGGGGTCCAAACGTGTTCGGAACGACGTGGATGCCCCCCTGGCGCCAGAAGATCCAGCTCATCCGGTTCTTCGATGTCCGGTTTTTCCGCTGAAATAGACCACTCACGTCGACCTGTCAGGTGACCTACGTAATGGAGACTCTGAAGAGATCCACCAATCTGGCCAATACTGGGGTCTTCAACTGCCTTCGAGAGGTGTTTAGATGAGTTCCCCACAGCGCGCAGAAGAACTTTGATGTTGGACCACTGTTGAACATCTATGTTGGACCACTTGGGTGTGCATTGGAGACGGGGAGACCAGGAGACCCCCGAGATCTTGCCGCTGCTTGGGTAGACTGGTCTGTTCCTTCCAGGGGATCGTTGCCGGTGAGGAACCACCTATTTCTACACCCATTTCGGCTCCAGACTCCACCTTGGGCCTCGTATGGAGGTACCATGACGGACCGAACTCCAATCACTTGGAGGAACCACTCTTCTCTTGAACAACTCAGAACCTCCAAGAGTGGAACCTGATCGGAACCACTCTTCTCTTGAACGTCCATCCTCAGAACAACTCCAATCTTGATCTTGGAGGTTGAGATTGGATCCGGATCCACTGCCCAAGGCCCACACCAATCGCGAAGCCGCCGGTGCCTTGGAAAAGGAGATGTGGCCGGGTGGTCCGGCAATGTCCGGCATGGCACGGGTTGGAATTGAACAATCCTGGCTGCCCATTCTGATAGAAAGCATGCCGCATGCCTAGAAACTCTGCAAAGTAGTTTCAGTGCCAAGTGCTTCAAGATGACTCAAGATGTTATGAATACTGGAAGAACTGAAGTGCAACAAACGTCGATTGCCATTTTGCTGCCCCAGGATGGTTTCTCAGATTGGCAAGAGCATCTCCGACTTAGTTTCAAGATCCCGCACATGTCTGCAACTGCGATTCTACAGTGACTCCAAGGAAGAAACCATGATCCAATCAAGATTGAACAAAAAGAAAAGGATAGAAAAGGAAAGAAATCGATTCAAATTGGTTGTCAAAAGGTTACCGTATATTACCATATCGACCATATATATCTACCATGTATCATCCGTATTCTCCCATGCCCACGCCACGACCCATGTATCGGAGATGGCTTTTTTTTTGATCCGGCTGGGTCTCTTTTCGTGTGTTTCAACCGGCCAAGAAACCCCCGTGGTCATCGGCTTGGCATAGACGTCGATCTTCCCTTTGGAATAGCCGAAGACATCATCCACCTCAAACGCTACGACCCAAAGCGTTGGATCTCGAACTGGCAGGGGATCCACTAGTGGAGCCAGGGGGCTGGCAACATATGGGTACAGATAGACGGGATGAGAAAGGAGTCAGTAACTCTAGGCCCTAGGGCCCTAGGGCCAAAACTTGGTTGTGCCCAACTCACTCCGGACTGGCTGGGTTGTGCTGGGCTACCCAGCAGTGGTGACTTTCAACCGCCCTAGGACAAAAGGACCAATTATATACAAGCAGCGAAATATCCACCAAATCGGACTGACTTATATAATACCTCAATGTTGATAGGCCTTTACGGATCTTACACAAATTGCACACACTTCAAAAACATGTAGAAATCAGATCAGGTTCAAACACGTTAAAACCAGCCCTTCGAAACCGGAATGACACATGTGGCTTTCGTTCTGGGGGACTTTTTGAGAAGCCCATCTCCACCAGCGCCAAGCGCGCCACACGCCCACGGCCAGGTCCCGTTCGGCCGCGATCTGCCCCGTTTGGCCGGGTCCCGTTCTGCCGCCGGTGGCCCGCGGAGCCAAGCGGCCGAAACGTGATGCTTCTGCACCGCGGACAACACCGCGAGGGTCTCCGGCCTCGAAGGCGGCCGCGGAGGCCGCCACATGCGACCGGAGGTTTGCCAGTGTAGCAAAACGCCACGGGGTTCAGCCCAGTAGGCGACAGGTGAAAAGAAGTGGAAAGAGGAGGATCCTGGGAGGGTTTGGGGGTTTGGGTGAGCCATGTTGTCACATCAAGATTTACAGTCCACTTTTGCATGCCATCACGTTAGAGATTTACAGTCGGTGTGCCGGTTCTAGAAGGCCCTCAAGTGTCCCTGTTGCACACCCCGACCCCACTATAATGGTTCTATCCACGACTCCAACGAAAGAACTGAGTGCTTTCCGTGGCCGTGATGCCAGGCCAAAGTCTTCAAGGCGATAGGAACGTACACCCATCAGCATCATCTATCAGCTACATCATGCTACATCAAAGAAGAATCGACCGCAAATGTCCTGCTACACACAGGAGAGGATCTTCAATTCAAGAAGTTCGCAGGTCTTTGGTGATGTTCATCCATCTGGTCTTTGAGATGACCCCTGGTCACTGGGCCTCTTGGTGACATAGGAGGGAGCGATGATGCTACGATGCTCGACGTTGAATCAACCACAGGGCTTCCTGTATTTACAAATCTGCCGAGGTGATCTTTGACCCCCGAAAAAATGAAACACAAACATAGTTTCTTCTCCCCACGCGCAGAATAATCTCAGAGTACTCGGGTGTGCCATGGTTGGTGTTTTCTCCCCGGGTACCGTGTAAGTAACAGGCCATTGGCCATCCAATCATGGGACTGGAGTATTGACCGCAAAACATCAACCCTTAAAGCACCTGAACAAAATCATCCTCAAACCTGATCGACAAATCTTCCAGTCCGGATTTGTTTAGCTAAATAAGATAGAAACAAAGCTAGCGACTCCCAATTCAACTCCGGTACCGGTAGCGACGCTTGATTCACCATGACCGACCGGTGGGAAGCGATGCTCGTTGGCCATCGCCCAAGTGGCCCAAGTTGAGAGATGGGCACCGTCGAGTCCACACTCTCCGCCTCGGGCCACACATTGGATGCCCACCGCATGGGATAGAAAAGAAGGACCAGACCAGGACCAGGACCAAGTTCGGTGGCTTTGGGGGACACCCCATTAACCTGCAAGTGTTCAAGGAGCTATTTTATAGACACCCTTTGGAAGGTGCTGGTATACAGTACATCATACTGTTATTACATCGATTGATTCACTCATAGACTTGGACACGTTGTCTGCTGTGAACATGAACAGCTGCTAAATATCGAACTCACGAACCTGATTGCATGGAATGGCATGTGATGTTCGGCCTTCCCACTCCCCCACGAGCCTTCCCCAAAACCCCAGAAAAAGAGCCGATGGCTCTACATCACGTCGACGCTGTTCACTCCACGAAGTGGAGCTCACCACCGCCAGAGTCTCCACCGGTGCGCCCTCTGCGTGCCCCGGCGACTGTCTCGGTGACCAGTCGCTGCATCTGCACGGCGGTCTTCAGGACCTGAAGGGGTGCTGAGGAGAGACCCGGTCTCGACAGGGTCAAGTGACCCGGTCGAAAGAATGAAAGGTCGAGACAGAAGGGAGGAAGGTTTATTCAGACAACAAACGAACGAAAGGTCTACAGACTTACAGAGCGGCTTTCTTGAAAAAAGGGCAAGAGGGCCTGAGGGCACTGAAAGAGGAGAGGTATGGAGAGGTATGGAATGGAACACAAGCCTCTTGCAAGTCTCTGATCACCCAAAGAGTACTTTGAGCATTCCACGAAGCCAGTGACAGCCCAAACAATATTAAGACCGAGCACCACTCAACTGATCAGTAGGGGTCCCAGCCAGTAACGAAGCACCTTATTGTTCAGGATCATCCAAGCCATGAATCACCATGAATCACCTGCATCTCCAAGCCACACACACAAAAAATCATACCCTTGCAAAGCCTATCACATGCCTGTGAGTTCAACAAGGTTCCACAAACACACAGTAACGGAAGACATGAACTATTGGGCTGCATTCTGACCAACTGGCTGCTGGCACTCACCGGATAGTGAGCCAACGTCCGTTCCTGACCAACCTTCCGCACCTGCTGCAAGGCAGACCTGGGAGGCATGGAAAAGGTGCGGCAAACCTTCGGACGGTGGACCCGAAGAACCCCAGTAGATGTGCATTGGGTGGTTCTTTTCTTCTTTGGGTCAAGGGTTGGACAGGCCGAAGTCCGAACCCCTTGGAGCGCATTCCGCTGACGGCCCTCCAAGCCAACGGGCCCTTCATGAGTGGGACCCGGTTAAGTCCCCAGCCGAAGCTTCTATGAAACTAAAAGAACTGTGTGGATACAAGTATAAATAAAAGGACCGGCTAACCCCACATGATAAGTTTTACAAATTTCAAATGTATATGAACATCACATGGGAGACGGAGTAGTGAGATGAAAAGTCAAGAACGAAGTGTGAGGAGAGAAGGTATATGAGGCGGTTGTGCTAAGACGTGTAGTATAAGTGATGATGTGATGGACGAGGATGAGAAGGAGGGGAGGGAGGAGGTGTGTGTGTGTGTGTGGTAAGATGGCGTGCGTGTGTGTGTGTGTGGGTGTGTGATAAAGTGTCTGATGATGTGATGAACAAGGATGAGAGGGACGAGAGAGAGAGAGAGAAGGAGGCGGAGAGAGAAGTTTGGAGGCTCTGGATTTTGCGATCAGATCCGCATGAGACCTTCAAAACGTAACACACTCGAAACGACCATCAAAGCTATCAAGTGGTCTTATCCCGACCACGGCGGGCAGTGTTAGCAGGATGTAAAGCAAGAAGCCAGACCCTCCAAGATGCTCATTTGCATGAGGAGTATGTGAAGATGCTCATTTGCATGAGGAGTATGTGAAGATGCACACGCTTGGAGAAGCTGATAGTGTTGGTGTGGATGGTGATCTGTTGAGATGATGTGAGTGGGAGAGGTGAAGAGGATGATGTGGAGCTGTATGTGTGTGAGGGTGGTGATATGTAGATGTGAAGAGGATGATGGTGAGTGGGAGACAAGCGGCACCAGCGGCGACAACGCGCGCCGCAGCCCCTTCTGAGGGCTCTGGGTACTGCGCCTGCCACACGGAGGGCAGCAAGCGGCACCAGCGGCGACAACGCGCGCCGCAGCCCCTTCTGGAGGCTCTGGGTACTGCGCCTGCCACGCGGAGGGCAGCCAGCGGCACCAGCGGCGACAACACGCGCCACAGCCCCTTCTGGAGGCTCAGGAGAGTGCGAGGGCAGCCAGCGGGCAGCCAGCGGCACCAGCGGCGACAACGCGCGCCGCAGCCCCTTCCGGAGCCTGTGGAGAGTGCGCCTGCCATAGCGAGGGCAGCCAGTGGCACCAGCGGCGACAACGCAGCGGCACCAGCGACGACAACGCGCGCCGTAGCCCCTTCTGGAGGCTCTGGATACTGCGCCTGCCACGCGGAGCCAGCGGCACCAGCCGCGACAACGCGCGCCGCAGCCCCTTCCGGAGCCTCTGGAGAGTGCGCCTCCCACGCGGAGGGCAGCCAGCGGCAGCCTGCCACAGCGAGGACAGCCAGCGGCACCAGCGGCGACAACGCGCGCCGCAGCCCCTTCTGGAGGCTCTGGAGAGTGCTCTGGGTACTGCGCCTTGCACGTGCCAGACAACACACACCGAAGCGCAGAGGAGTATGTGAAGATGCACACGCTTGGAGAAGCTGCTGGTGTTGGTGTGGATGGTGATCTGTTGAGATGATATGAGTGGGAAAGGTGAAGAGGATGAGGATGGTGATCTGTTGAGATGATGTGAGTGGGAGAGGTGAAGAGGATTATGTGGAGCTGTATGTGTGTGAGGGTGGTGCTATGTACATGTGAACAGGATGATTGATGTGGAGATGCGTGTGACAGCGATGTAGATGTTGAGAGGATGCTTTGAGAGGATGATGGTGCGTGGGACAGGTAGCCGCGGCGGCGGCGGATCGCCGCGGCGAGCGGGGTGGCAGCCAAAAAACTAGAACCCCACACAGAGATGTGGGGAATTATGTTTATATACATTATATATGTTTTGATATTTTTATTGTTATTATTATGGTTGTTTGTCATGAAAAATGTAATTATATATACAAAATATACTACAAGTACTTATTGATTTGTTGGCTTATGTAAAAGACATGCTTCTAGACCACCCCCGGACGCCGCTGGGCTGCGGTTCGATCGAACTGGGTTCCCCCAGCGTGAAGAGCTCGTGGTGCACCTCCGCCAGCGGCGTTGCGTCGTCAGTGTGGCGTCGTTCTGGATGTTCAAAAAGGATATTCTTTGGGATGTTGGACTAGAAATTGGAGTCCCAAAAAACGAAGGAGTTTGCTTGGGGCACCACTTGGCCCGTGGTCCCCAAGGTCCACAACTTCAAGGCTGAAGAGCCATAGGCTTCCCAAGTCACCCACATCACATCCCAAAACAGAGCAAAGCACCTGTAAGGTTCATACTCCAAACACATAACCGATTCAGGCTGTTCTGCTTCCATGAGAAGAAGTGTCTCAGAATCACCAACAGTATCCGGCAAAAAAAGAAGCATGTGTTCGGTGAGATTCTGAAAGGCCTGCAAAGATTGCTCCAATTCACTCACAAGGCTATTCCATCCATCCTACCTTCAGATACCCCCACTTTGCGCCAAAGCCATCCAGCATGCGCT
The DNA here is from genome assembly GCA_963970005.1 of Durusdinium trenchii. Lineage (NCBI taxonomy): Eukaryota > Dinophyceae > Suessiales > Symbiodiniaceae > Durusdinium > Durusdinium trenchii. Next base: position 140,453 of record CAXAMN010021407.1, on the reverse strand, counting down.
GGAAAGTTGGTTGTTGAGGTGCCCGATGTTGAGGGAAAACCGAATTTGGTGGTGAAGAAACATGATCTCAAATTGGGTCATAACCTGGTGCCTGACCAGTCCACCATGTAGCGAACGACCTCCCAAGCAGTTTGACAAAAGTATCCTGGTTTTGACCCACAGGCACCTGAGTTCAGAAGCTCCCCCTTTTTCCCAGGAAAGGATCTTGCAGTTCTTGAGTTGTTAACATCACCTGCTGCAAAAGAACCCGTTCTTTTTTGGTCGAATTGGGTTGGACGTTCGACATCGTTGAACTACCTTTCACCATTTCACGGAACATGGCTATTTACACCACAGGTAGAGTCTCAAAAAATGCTCTGGGGAGACATGCCTAATATACATCCCTAGCCGTCCAAGACCATTTTAGAAGACGTAGTTGACTCTAAAGTCCTTAGTACAACAATGATTCTTCGGTCAAACCCACTAAATCAATGGTAGTGGTTGAAAGCCTAGGATATACACCAACTTCAATCCAGTGTTTCCCGTACCAAACCTCTCCAAACCCACTGCGGCTTTTCCCGTCCCTTTCCAATTGCCTCCCCATTTCTGTACGTCGTCTTAGTGCTGAGAATCCATGAAAATCAACCAAAGACTCAATGAACTCAGTCGGGTCAAGAGATCTCCCCAGTATTTCTGCGGCCTTGTAGTCAGAAGCCTTTTGCATTCGGAACTCCGGTGGGATCTTCTTGTCGAACCTCGAGTACGAACGTTAGGTGAGGGTGGGGCGTCTCAGGTATCTCATGGGTACAGAATTGGAGGGCGAAGCCGAAACGATGACCTAAACCTATTGATTCCAGTGTTTCTGGGGGAACCACCTGATAAACCACAGCGGATTCTTGTTCACACATGGTCACACACCCTCCAGGAGGGCTTGGGTTTGAAGAAGAAGGGACCTACAAATCACGGGAATTGCCACAACGATGACTCTCCACACTCCTCCACCCACTCTACTTTCAATGTGGTAACGGTTTACAACCTGAGAGATCCCTCTTGATGTGGGCAACGGAACTGGTTATGTGCCTTTTGATTGATGATTCACCATCCCTGTCGGCCCCTTTGCCTCATCGACTGTCTACAAACATATGTTGACAATGATTGGTGTTCCTCAGGGACATTACAAGACCATGATGTGTACACATATGTTTTTCTTGAAATGCATGTCCAAACATCATGCGTCGCGGGGTGCTTCGTAGCTTGCCATCTGATCCACTCCCTTGTCATCTGCCGTTCTCGTCCATGTTCGCCAAAAAGCTTCTTTAAGATCTTCCGCACCGCGGTGAGGTTGACCTGATAGAGATCAGAGCGACCAAGTGCATCGCATGTGAACATAATTTCATATAGTGGGTTGAGAGTAGATAAGTTTGTTCAAGGCTCATTGGAGCCGTCGTAAGCTTAGGTGCACACACAGCATGTACATTTTAACAAGGCAGGTTTTCCTAGGTCGTTGTAATGAGGTTTGGTTTCATCCGTTCCCGTCCCCTTCATTTGGTTTCCCTTTTCATCCTTTTGCCCTTCACATACTCCTTTTTCTCCTCTTTTCTTTCATGTCTTTCCTTGCTTCATGTCCTGTCATCTCACTCCCTGTTTCTCTTGCGTTCACATCGGTCCGGGCCTTAGTCTCTACGCGCACATCCACTGTACATTTAGGTTTCAGGTCGCCAGGTTCTGATAATGAGTTTGGGTCACCTTTTGTCCCTGTGCATTTGGTTCCCTTTTCATCGCAACCACGTACACCTTTGTCCTGTCTTGTCCTCTTTTCATGTCTTCATCTTTTTGTCCTTGGTTGCGCGCACCCGTGCACACTCGCCTCAACCTTAGTTTTTTGCCTCCCCTCGGGGAGGCGTGTGCGTGTAACCCTTGGAGTCACAGGGATCCTGACGGAGTAGTCGTTTTCTTTTTCCCGAATGCGTAGCGAAGGGTTCTCGTTTAACTCTTGGGGGTCTGGGGGTAGAGCCTTGTTCGTGACCCGTTGTTTCTAAGTTCGCAACCGTCCGCAACCGTCCGCAACCGTTCGCAACCGTCCGCAACCGTTCGCGGTAGAGCGCTAAGGCGCTGCCATTGGGGGAAGCTTTTGCAAGTGACTATTCATGGATGTGTCACGTGTCAGTTTGCGCCGCTATTCCCATGTGATTTGCATGAAAAAGACGTGTCGCGCAAGCAACGTGATGCGTCTCGCTGCACAGGCCAGCGCTTGGTGAGATCTGCAGATGGCTGCGCAGTTCCATTGGGATTAGCGTTTGGAGAGTCGTGTTTTTGGGGTGTTGGATGTCGCCGTGCCATTAGGATTTGCGTTTCCGGGTGTGGCATCGAAGCTCTGTTTTCGTGACAAGTCTCGGCTGAAATGCCGATTTTGGTGGATGGGAGTATGCTCAGAACGGGTCGAAATCATTCCAAACGTGTGGTGTGGTGCAAATTTTGTTGAAGCTCACATGAGATGATATTGTCACTTTTCGTGGCAGGCGCAGTACTTTGTGCGGCTTTTGATGTGTGGAAGTGCGATTCTTGTGGTAGGCGCAGGAAATCGTGAGGTCGCGACGTGTGACGGAGGTGACCTGTCGTGGCAGGCGCAGTACTTTGTGCGCGTTAGACGTGTGGATGCGGAAAGATTCGTGGCAGGCGCAGGGAATCGTGAGGTCGTGAGTTGTGGTAGAGGTGAATGTCGCTGTCACATTGGGATTGGCGCGTGAACGGGTGTTGTTTGGAGGGGCTGGACTCGCGAAACTGCTTGGCAGGGCTGCGTGATGTGTATGCTCCGCTGGGTGTTGCCGCTGGACTTTTGGAGGAAGTCTCGTACGAAATCCTCGTTTTGCAGACTTTGACATGTGAGTTTTGGAGGAAGTCGCGTACGAAACGCTCGTTTTTGACTTTTGGAGGAAGTCTCGTACGAAACGCCCGTTTTGGAGACTTGACGCGTGACTTTTGGAGGAAGTCTCGTACGAAGCGCTCGTTTTGGAGACTTGACGCGTGACTTTTGGAGGAAGTCTGGTACGAAACGCTCGTCTTGCAGCCTCGCAGCGTGACTTTTGGAGGAAGTCTCGTACAAAGAGTGTGCCCTACAGGAGTGTCCCACAAGAGTGCCCTACAAGACTTTCCTACAAGAGTGTCCTACAAGAGTATCCCACAAGACTTTCCTACAAGAGTGTCCCACAAGAGTGTCCCACAAGAGTGTCCCACAAGAGTGTCCCGCAACAGTGTCCCACAAGAGTGTCCCACAAGAGTGTCCCGTATGAGTGTCCCACAAGAGTGTCCCGCATGTCCCACAAGAGTGTCCTACAATCCTACAAGAGTGTCCCGCAAGAGTGTCCCGTATGAGTGTCCCACAAGAGTGTCCCACAAGAGCGTCCCACAAGAGTGTCCGACAAGAGTGTCCCATAAGAGTGACCCACAAGAGTGTCCTACAAGAGTGTGCAACAAGAGTGTCCCGTAAGAGTGTCCCACAAGAGTGTCCTACAAGAGTGTCCCACAAGAGTGTCCTACAATAGTGTCCCGTAAGAGTGTCTCACAAGAGTGTCCCACAAGAGTGTCCCGCAACCGTGTCCCACAAGAGTGTCTCACAAGAGTTAAGAGTGTCCCACAAGAGTGTCCTGTAAGAGTGTCCCACAAGAGTGTCCCGCAAGAGTGCCCTACAAGAGTGTCCCACAAGAGTGTCCTACAAGAGTGTCCCACAAGAGTGTCCTACAAGAGTATCCCACAAGAGTTGCCTACAAGAGTGTCCTATAAGAGTGTCCCACAAGAGTGTCCCACAAGAGTGTCCTACAAGAGTGTCCCACAAGAGTGTCCCGCAAGAGTGTCCCAAATGAGTGCCGCACAGGAGTGTCCTACAAGAGTGTCCCGCAACAGTGTCCCGCAAGAGTGTCTCACAAGAGTGTCCCTTAAGAGCGTCCCACAAGAGTGTCCTACAAGAGTGTCCCGCAACAGTGTCCCGCAAGAGTGTCTCACAAGAGTCTCCCTTAAGAGTGTCCCACAAGAGTGTCCCACAAGAGTGTCCCGCAAGAGTGTCCCACATGAGTTTTCCACAGGAGTGTCCCACAAGAGTGTCCCGCAACAGTGTCCCGCAAGAGTGTCTCACAAGAGTGTCCCTTAAGAGTGTCCCACAAGAGTGTCCCGCAACAGTGTCCCACAAAAGTGTCCTACAAGAGTGTCCCACAAGAGTGTCCCACAAGAGTGTCCCACAAGAGTATCCCACAAGAGTGTCCTACAGGAGTGTCCCACAAGAGTGTCCCACAAGAGTTTCCTACAAGAGTGCCCCACAAGAGTGTCCGACAAGAGTGCCCTACAAGAGTGTCCCACAAGAGTGTCCTACAAGAGTGTCCCACAAGAGTTTCCTACAAGAGTGTCCCACAAGAGTGTCCCACAAGAGTGTCCCACAAGAGTGTCCTGCAAGAGTGTCCCACAAGAGTGTCCCACAAGAGTGTCCCACAAGAGTGTCCCAAATGAGTGTCCCACAGGAGTGTCCCACAAGAGTGTCCCACAAGAGTGTCCCG